>JARPMJ010001956.1:5000-136270 GCA_033366665.1 Phoxinus dragarum
AAAACGAAGCTTTTTGAAAATGCTCTCCAAAGTGGATAAATTTGAAAACGCTGTTTTTGCATTGTAGTGTGGACTTTTATAACGGAGGTATTTAAAAACGATGACGTAAGTTTAGTCATGTGACGCATGTTTATACCGGTATGTGCCTGTTATGTGCTATTCACTTTCACACCGTTGCTTAAATATGTAACTTTGCACACTCCTCATATCACAGTCCTGCAAAGATGACATAATTTACTCACATTTGCTGCGGCAATACATGAGAGCAGTTTTAGCGTTTTAGACCAAACATATGGTGACTGAGTGCGACCTGGATGCATCAGTGAATGGTGAGATATTTTGCTAAATAAAATTGTCTTGTCAGAAGAGTTGTGCGATAACTTTATTTATTTTTCCGTATAATTTCAGTGAGTTTTTTTTGTTTTTCTGCATGCGCAGAAAGGTGAATTTAGCATTTTCAGGCGTTTTTCAAAAGTTTCTCATCCACACTGAAATGTCGGAAAACGCTAGTATGGACGGAGGACGTTTTTAACGAAAACGCTGTTTTCAAATGTATGCGGATTAATGTAGACGTAGCCTTCGTCACACTGTCTGCAGAAATTCTATTGATGGCTTTATTCTATTGATGGCTCTATTGATATAGTCTACATATAATATAGATCTATATTAAAAAGGCACTATCACCAGAATCAATAGCAATGTCCCTTGTCACATTATTCATAGAGTGGATAACAATTTTTACTGGCTGCAAAGAGTAATAAGCCATACAGAGATATTTCTTGTTGCTGAAAGTGTATGAAGTGTATGACACAGCCAGGGCAAATGGAAATTCTCAAATTCTCCTAAGCAGAATTGTATTGTTGTATACTCCCTACCCCATCTCCTCCAAAAGTTATGCAAGTTAAAATGCACGCACACACACACACACACGCACACACGCACGCGCACACAAAGTCGCTGTTTGGGTTTAGGCTGTTGCTAAACAGCTGCATATTACAGCTGCAATTCGTTACTTTTGACGCTCTAGCGATTACAGTAATAAACAAAACTGCATGCGTCTTGCGGATAAACACTGTTGCCGGAACTACTTCTGTCACGTTTGGTTTTGTATCATGTTCTTGTTTTCATGTCTCTTATTTTGTAAATAGTCATAGTCATGTTTCCTGTTTGCCATGTGCTTCCCTTGTGTCATGTTCTAGTCATGTGATCACCTTGTCTTGAGTCCTATGTTGTCATTGGTTCATTGTCTTGATTGTTCACAGTGTTTATTCATGTGTATAGCCCTCATGTTACCATTGTCCCTTGTCTAGAATTGTCAATGTAACGTGCTGTTGGTGAGTTTCTTGTTTCATGGTTATTGATCAAGTTTATGTCAAGTTCATGTTTATTTTGTATTTAGTTCAAGTTTGGAGTTAATAAACTGCACATGGGTTTTTCTGCAACTTTCCTCAGTGGACTTATTGTTAGTGGTGGGCAGATCGAGGCTTCGTGGAACACTGAAACAGTTGAAGCAAATGTGCCGTATTGTGTTGAGGCTTTGAAATAAACCGACACCTGTCTCCACGGTGAGCCCTAGTGGTCAGAACAGTGTAAATGCAAGAAAAACCTGGGCCAAACATTCATAAAAGCACCTTATAACAAATATATTGCAAATTTGTTTTTATTGGAAGTAAAATCTTTCAAATGCAATTATCTAATCATCTAATAAGAATATCAAGTGTCTACATGTTCTTTTTATCAATTGTCAGGGTTTGTTTTGTTTGTTCTAATAATGGCTCATCTAAACAGGCCAATTAAAATGTCTACAAATGTATAAAACTGATCAGAGATCAGGTAAAACCCACAGACAGTTTTTCATTGGTTCTCAGTGACTCCTCATGATTCATGTTGACAGAGATCATCACGCCCAGCAGTGAAACATTGACATTTCGAAACGTTTCTAAACAATTATGATGTAATGAAGCCTCGTTTACAGAAATCACGTGACTCTGGCAGTTTGATAACCGCTCCGAACCACTAATTCGGAACAAAAGATTTGTAAAGGTTTCCAAGCTTCATTTGAAATTGCCATCACTACTTATTGTTACAAGTTATCTCTGTTTATGAGTCACACGGGTACCGGGTGCTCTGCAGTGGTTGGAAAACCCGGACTAGTCTAATATCAGAATATGAACACTTATTATAGGTGTACCATTAAGGATTAGCCCCTTTCAAACAGAGATTCCGGAAAATACACAGATAATGTGTCCTGGGATTTGTCCCGGGATCGTTTGATTTAGGTTCATTCACACTGCCAGTGATTTTCCGGAATCTGTGAGTGTGTTCACACACATCCCATAAAGATCCCGTAAAGACACGTGATGTCAGGATGTGTTGTAGAAAGGACAGTCTAATCTTCCGCCACTGCTCTTTCCATTGTAGTTGTGCACTTGGTGGATTTTTTTACGCAGCGTCTTAAGTTTACTAATGATCTGCGCTTTTGATCTCGAGAAACCAGCTTCAGCGCGGATAGTAAGGAGCTCCCTGGTCTCTGCTTCATTCTATTTTACAGACATTTTTTCGTTCTTTCTTTGTTGATGACGAACACAAACTTTCTTCTAAGAGCAACAAAATACCCTTTTATGGCATTAGTCCTGGCTTTTGTTCACACAGGGTACGTTCCGGGACGGATCCTAGCAATGTTACCTGGCAATGTCATCCCGCCATCGATTACGGCATCAATCCCGGGACGTGTTTGCGTTCACACAGAAGGCACTAGCAATTTTACGTCAATTTCCCGGGATCAACGCGCTGTGTGCAAGGGGCTGATAAGATAAAATCACGGTTTGGAAAATGGATTCATGATGTACTCGCTCATTATATAATTTTTGTACATTTTGAACACAATAAAAGTTACAGACTGCAGCTTTAAATAAAAACTAACTTTTGGTGATCAAGTAACCAGTCGATTATTTTGACAATTAATCGAGTAATCAGATTTTTTTTTGTGGTAATACAAAATAGACCTAAGTGTACATTAGCCTTTTAAAGGGATAGTTCACACAAAAATGAAAATTAGCCAATGATTTACTCACCCTGAAGTCCTCCTAGGTGTATATGACATTCTTCTTTCTGATGAATACAATCGGAGTTATATAAAAAAATGTCCTTGCTCTTCCAAGCTTTATAATGGGAATGAATGGGTGTATGTCTTTGGAAGTCCATTAAAGCGCATTTATCCATGATTAAAGTGCTCCACGCGTCTCCGGGGGTTAATAAAGGCCTTCTGACGCGAAGCGATGCACTTGTGTAAGCAAAATATCCATATTTGAAACTTTATCGACTAAAATATCTAGCTTCCGGCAGACTGCCGTACGCATCGATTAACCAAAAGAGTAACCCTTAATTGAACTTGACGCACAACGTAATGACAAACCCGGTTGCCCAGCCCTGGCATCCAACGGATACACGGTTCGTCTACCCGTCACAACATATCGTGTGAACATATTACTGACAATTTGATAATTTAATAAAAAGTCTATATTTTACTGATAACTTAAACTATGTTAAAATGTTACTGGAATAATTTGAGGAATGTTTCATTTGCATAGAACATGTTGTCTTTCTTAACGACGTAATGCACCTTCGCGTTAAGTGGAAAATCGATTCCTGAGCAATCGATGCCAACTAATTCAGCACCTTCACTTGGGACAGCGCCTTTGTAACGTCGAACGTAAGAGACTTCCTAAGGGACACTTCGGGGAACACACTTATAGGAACATAAACTACTTTGGTAAGATATATCTTTCGAGTCTTCTTAGCGCGGTAAGAGTGAGCGTTATCGGGGAACCGAGCCCCGATGCATTGGTGGTGGTCAAATTATTAACAACATTAAACACATTTAATTAACATCACCCATTAACTTCAATAGCCAAACATATAAAGTTTTACATGTTTGTGAACATATCTGAAAGTGATTAATTTTTATTTATTTATGTGTAACTTGTGTTCCTTCTCCGGTGTGCCAACAAGGACACTAAAATTGCTAGTGCACCTTTTGAGTCCAGGTGAGTGAGGTTTACTTGCACAACTCTCACTGTAGCTTCTGTTACATATGTTTATATTTATTTGAATTAAAATTGATAAATTTATTTGAATGTTTATGCAAGAGGGTGCCACCCCTTGGAGTTGGTGTCCTACGCAAACTGCGTACTCTGCGTGTAGGGAGCACGGTACTGTGCACAGCCCTGCTAATAAGTGTACGTGTACTACAACCTTTATTTATTTAGCATCCATACGATCAACAGCATTATGTGCTGCTATTATATATCTCATCTCATAATAATCGATCAAGCGCTTTCGTTGCCGGGCACTCCTCATTCACTGTGATGGCCCAATAGCCGATTGATTGCGGTACTTATTGGACTTGATCCGAATGAATCATTCGTTTTCAAAATTGCCTTTTCACTTTCTGGGACACATTTTTAGTCTTTAAGCAGCAGGGGTGGCTTTCAGATTTAACAGAGTGCCAGTGTATCATCTGCTCTGGCAGACAGGGGTTTTAAAAGTCAGAAAGGGTTGCAACATGGGCTACCTATACTGCCACCTCTATTCTGCTCTTATACTCAAACCTTTAAAACGGTTCTTATATTTAATTATAGATGCTCTAGACCCCGCAGTTAAGCGGCCACTCTGCCATTCATCTAACGTCAGTCAGTTTGATGGTTTTGACCTTTCATGCTGACATTGTTCAATTCTTCACATTATCATCTGCCTACAATATTAAACTGTAATAGCTCCAAACAGTACATAATATAAGGAGTCAGATGGAGGCACAGTTGAGAAATATAAGGTTCCCTGGTTAGGATTAATCTTAGTGGCAGGTCATTTAAAATGGTTGCTGAGCAGTGGAATGGAAATTAGCCCGCAGCCTGAAACACTGTGTGTAGTGGGATATTTTCTTGGAATAAAAGGTTAGATCACTTTCCCCACCAGTCCTGTTAAGAAATTCAGGAGATGGCTCCAGGGTTAGATGACTACGGTGTCCTCTGAGGGCCATAGAGAGGCTCATTAGTTGAGTGATTGTTGACAGGTTCCCTGGCATAGAGAGATTGACGGATAGAGTGCTCTCCTGGCGGACATATACGAGGACTATGTTTGCATAGACTGCCATAATTTGGGCCATTTAAAAAATATTCACAAGACAAAATTGACATGTAGACATGTAATTGGACAAGAAAGAGTAGTAAACATCTAATGAATTAAGAAGCCACAAAATGTAACTGACTTTCTAATGGAGGTGGGCATTTTGTTTCATTTTGACTGCTCCAGATAAGTTAGCTCAAAATGGACAATTCTTGTTGTTTTTTTGCATTGAATATTGGGTAACATTTTATTTTGATGGTCCCTTTTGAACATTCTGTCAACTATAAGTAACTGTGCAAATACATGTCAACTAACTCTCACTAGAATATTAGTAGACTGTCTGCTTAATATCTGCAAACTCTTTATTGTGATGCTCCTCCAACAGACACTCTACTGACTAAAAGTAACTTTGCAACTACATGTCAACTTATTCTAACCCTAACCCTACCAGTCTACTAATGCTCTACTAACATGATAGTTAGTAGACATGAAGGGGCAATGTTACTTATAGACAACAGAATGTATTAAAGGGACCATCCAAATAAAGTGAAACCGAATATTGCAGTATATGTATTTGTCTCTTGTTTTATGTGCAAACACATGGCTGGTTGTTTTGACTATGTGTTTGCATTGTCTTGTGTTTTACCTCGTTTCCATGTTAGTTAATGTTGTATTAGTGTCACCTGTGATTGTGATCATGTGTCCTTACCACGTTCCTTGTTCCCTCGTTAGTATTGATGTTCATCAGTGTCACCTCACTCTAAAAAATGCTGGGTTGTTTCAACCCAATTTTGGGTAAAATATGGACAAACCCAAACGTTGGGTTAAAAATGTAATTGAAAAATTCAACCCAACGGCTGGGTTTGTCCATATTTTACCCAAAATTGGGTTGAAACAACCCAGCATTTTTTAGAGTGTACCTTTGTAATTATGTGTTCTATGTAAGCTCCCGGTGTTTGTTCCTCAGTGCTGGTTCGTCTTGTTAACATTCTGTGAGTATTGTGGACTGTCTGTGAATGTTCCAGCGCCGTTTTATTGTCAAGTCTAGTTATTGTTTGTTTGCCCCATCGTGGGTCTTTGTTTCCGTTTGTAAATAAACCGTCTTTTGTGAAAGTTACTGTCTGTGCTTGGGTTCTATTTAGCGTAACGTGACATATATACATCACAACAGTCATAGAAACGCTGTTATGGATTTTTTACTTTTGCATTTGGAGCAAATGGAAATGCAAAAATATATTTTTTTGTAGTTTCCATTCACCAGAAATGTTTAGATTTCCACTCTGAGAACCCTGTAAATATGAAAAGAGTCCATTGGTGACTAATTGACATGAATCTTGTTATGGCCCACTGACTTAGGGTTAGGGAGGCTCAATCTTTGTTAATGCTGGAACATTTCAATCCACCAATCAGATTTGAGGGAAAATTTTAGTTTGTCAAGTTTAGGCTTACAACCAGGGTTAAGTGCTTCTACATCAGTGTTATTCACCTATCATTTCCCTCTGATTTTAGGCATAAGCAGTGGTGTAATCTAGTTTTTTGTAGTGTACTACAAACTTTTATTTTGGTGGGTTGTAGACATTTGAGTTTCTGTGTGTTTTAATAAAGTATTATTATTATTAGGCCTACTTGAGGTAATATATTTCTGTTATAATTTCTTCAAGTTATACCTAACTTTTATTTTGACAGGTTGTCAAAAAGACATTACAGTTTCTGTGTGTATATGATACGAATGAATGACGTTAGTTTTATCAAATTAAATAGTGAAATTCTCGTGAAGTGACTTTCATAGCAGCTCTGCGATGAAGTTCACATCATGTGTAGCCTACATCATGTCCTCATACATTGAAATACTGAAAAAAACCACGAGCGTCACGCGTGCTTCAGTGTGTGTGTGTGTAGTTCATTCCCAGAGACGTGTGGAACAATTGTAGTATCATTGAGCTTTTAATATTCACAGACACCAGTCCATATCGAGATTTGATTCATTGTACAGTCCTACTTTTGATTTATTCATTCAAAAACTGACCAAATTCCGTGACGTTCTGCTTTATACAGTAGGCTAAGTTCCATTTGTGAGTAGATTCCGCGATTCGATCCGTGTCGCTTCGCAAACACAGACGCAGTGAATTTATGAATGAAAGTGTGAAAGTTCTGTCACAAAACTAAGTTGTTACGTATCCTCACGCTTTTTTAAGTGGGTATACGGAAATCCTTGGCATTTCCTAGTGGGTATACGGCGTATACCTGCGTATCACGTAGACTACACCACTGGGCATAAGTTATGGGAAGGGGTAGGGATTGGTTTAGGATTAAATTCTCAGAATATTGTCGGAATGTTGTTCCAGGATAAATAAAATATGTTGACACGTCTAACTCGGCAAAATCAGGACGTACTAAGCTCTTACTGGAGCTTCAAGCCACCATAAGTTTCCATATAAATCACATTGAATACAAATTCCTTCGAAATCACCACTTTGCGAAATAGTTACATTTTCTCATGAGATAGAGTTGGTCTAATAGCATAAAAAAATCAAGCATAGCGTTAGTTCTGGTAGGTCACATCAGTCAAGCTCACGTTAGCTGACTAGGAAACCGGCGCCTATCTCAGCATCCCTATATAAGGTCTATTCAGTATTATCAGCAGCTTCATCGCATTGCTAAGTACCCTCCTCCATCCCCAGCTCTTCCTCTTGTCCACAGTCAGGACTTGACCTGATATCTTTGTTACATTAAATTATTGTCATTAAGAACATTAATGATATCTGCATTAATGTTGGTTCTGTTCTGTTTCCCCTAAGGGGGGTTATCACTGCTGTCCCTGCTTTTATCCATGCTAGGCTGCATGGATGGGCAAGGAGTTCTTGGCCAGAACAGAACCATACCGCCAATCCAAACTGTATGCTAAATGTCAGTCGTCTTTAACAGAATGTTGTTTAAATTGCAAGTCAAGTTTAAAATAGTTAAATGCATCTCAAGACTCCAGTATTGTGTTCCATTCAGTTGTTGGCCCTGCAGAGGATAAAGTGAGTACAGAAGATATGAATGCAGAGGCCTATAATAATGGCACCTAATATTATATTCAACACATAAATAAATGAAATATCTATAACCTTTTATTGCACAAAACTATCAATCTCGTAGGCTCCTATAAATATCAGCACACAACTAGAATGATGTGCCTCAGTGTAACCTGAGCACTTAGACCCACGGGGCTCTCTCTGCTCCCATGTTCAAAAGTTTATAATTAGATCAAAAATGTTGTGAGTGTGAAACGTCTAGTTCACAACATCCAACTGTTTAGACCTTTTGTGCTGCAACTATTTATTGAAGCATTCATCTGACTGCTATGTTCTGACAGACGCCCGGGAGCGAGCAATAAACAGCGAGTCATAAAAAAATAAATCTCTCAGCAACACCTCACTAATAAACCTGTGGATTGTGCATAATAACGGGGACATTGATCACAGCGGGCGATTTGATGCCTGTCAGTGTCTTTCCATTTAAAGGAGGTGAATTTGTACAAAGGCACTGCTTTGATGATCATGATGGTAGTGCTTTAAATGAGATGAATTAACAGACAAAGTTCCCTGAGAGTGTTTTACCATGCTGACTATTAGTACAACCCATTACCAGTGTGCAAACACGCTTTAAAGTCAGGATGATATGAAAATTCACCTAATCTGTTTTCTAAGTGCATGTTACTGAACTTGTTGTAATCTCACTCATTTGATGAACCGACCATCCTGGCCCATCTCGACTTTCTATCCTAGTTTGTCTAGCATTTTATGGCACATACAGCAATCAGAGTATTTGGTAGAGCCTCTTTGGTGTCAGTAATAGTGCCGGATGCGGTCTGTTACATGTAAATGCAAATATGAATGGAATGAAATAGGAACTTGAACTGTAATACACAAACAGCTCAGTTAGAAAAGGCCAGCAGTCTGAATATTGCACTGCATGTAAATGTAGCCGTCTTCTCTGTAACTTCAAATAGAGGGCTTTTGCTGTTTGACAGTGTAAGTGCCAGTTTAAGGCGAACAAACAACCGTAGCCGGAGTCTGTGCTGAAGCCTTATAGTACGATGAACACCGGGGGGCTTATGTATTTTCTCAAGAGTCCCAGCAGGATCTTTGGGATTCTGCCTAGTTCCAACTGCTGCTACGAAGTATGTTTTTTTTTACGGATGGCCACAGTGGTGGGATCTTTAGACTTTAGGAAAAATATGTGATTGTTTTGATCTTTTCTGATCTTTAAAAAAAAAGAAAGACCTGCAATTAAACTTACTGCGAGTCCCTCCTCAAGGTCGGCATCATCCACGGACAGGTCTTCTTTTGTCAGCCATTGACCAGGAACTGGAGCTTCTGTCTTTGGCTGGATCCTGAGGGAAATAATCTCTTGAATTAGATGTCAGGTCATTTTCTCAACAAGAGCCAGTCGATATTTTTTCGGTAAGGGGGCCTCAGAGTCCGAAGGTCTTTTCTACTTGTTTTTTTCTTCTTCCTTTTTTTTGTTTGGTGTGTGTGCGTTTGTCACAGCGGGTTAAATCCATTGACTGATTCTTGCCTTTTAGTTTTTCTCATGAAGAGCTGTTGTCTTCTGGGCTTCCGTGGAGACCGCCTCCTGCATGGACTCCAACACAATCTTCAGCACATTAAGTTTTTTCCAGAACACACTTTGACAACATTTTTAACATAAAACCATTCATAATGACATCTCAGTAGGGCAGGCCCTTAATTTATTATATTGTGTAGAGAAAAACACCCAATCATTTATACCCAATCATTTTGTTTTGAGAGCAACAACCATAGTGTTCATCACACACGCTGAGTTGGACTGCGCTTCTCAGCTGAACTGCTCGACACGAGCCACAGAGGATCCATTTGCTTGCATGACACACTAATCAGTTTTTGGTTTGCATTATGATGTCTGATACATAACATTTTTTACCTTGGTGAATTAATGTTAGGAATTTTCAACATGCTACATGGTGTTCTGGAGTTTTTTAAAGGAACACTCCACTTTTTTTTGGAAATAGGCTCATTTTACAACCCCCCTGGAGTTAAAGGTTCTCTAAGCGATCCTGGGTGACGTCACTTCGTGTTGACGTTCGAACTATTGTCAAACAAAACGGAGGCTAGCTAGACCCTCCCTCCTCCTCATCCGCGCACTAACCCCCCAAACCCCACCCCCAAATCCTTCTTGTCGGTTATTGGCTGGAACACTGTTTGTTATGTTTCGTGGTGCGGGTTAGCCCAGTTTGTTTTTGTTGCTGTTTGTGGAGCCTGGGGTGTCTACAGAGACCGCGTTTTTTTAAAGTGTGCTCAGGAGACCGACAGCTAGCGGATAGTGAGGAGATATTTGCTGTATGTGACAAAAAAATGTTTGGCCTAAAAAATGCGTGACATCGCTTAGAGCACCTTTAAACAGCTGAGATTTACCGTTTTCGAATCCTTTTAGCCGATCTCCGTGTCTGGTGGTAGCACTTTTAGCATATAGCTTAGCATATATCATTGAATCTGATTAGACCGTTAGCATCTCTCTCATATTTTCTCTTGATATTTTTCCTATTTAAAACCTGACTCTTCTGTAGTTCGTGTACTAAGACCGACAGAAAATTAAAAGTTTAGATTTTCTAGGCCAATATGACTAGGAATTATACTCTCATTCCTGCGTAATAATCAAGGAACTGTACTGGCGTACCAGCAGGCGCAATGATATTACAAACTTAGTGTCGTCACGTTGGAAGTTGCCGAGCTGGGGACTATTTTCAGGTGCTGCGTAATATCCTTGCGCCTGCTGCACCCATGGTACGGCAGCACAGTTCCTTGATTACAGTAATACGCAGGAATGAGAGTATAGTTCCTAGTTCCTGTGTTTTATATATTTATGGTAGGAAATTTACAAAATATCTTCATGGAACATGATCTTTACTTAAAATATCCTAATGATTTTTGGCATTAAAGAAAAATCGATAATTTTGACCCATACAATGTATTGTTGGCTATTGCCACAAATATACCTGTGCAAAAAGAGAGAGAGAGAGAGAGAGAGAGAGAGAGAGAGAGAGAGAGAGAGAGAGAGAGAGAGAGAGCTTTAAGTGAGCTGGATAGCAGGGTAAGGAACTACGAGGACGTCAGTGGTAGAACAGTAATGGATGCGGTTGTCTGATCTCATTGTAGTCGCAACACAGCGTTTATGACAGCCAGAATGAATGAGCTCCTCGTGCTGAACAGCTCTTATATAGTACTCACACAGTATGAATGCATTATTTTCCTTTTAATCACTTTCTTTCATAAGCATAAATTAAGGTCCAATACCTATGACATTTAATTAATAACAGGCCACTCAGATGTTTACCCATATTTGAGGAGATGTAAATTACAAAACGGTAGCTTATCTGAAAGTGCAGGTACAAAAGAGTGTGCAATTCTACCGCACAGCTGGGCTATACCACATGATATAGTTTCTAATGTCATATGAAGATTTTAGTTTTAAATTGGCCAATTTTAAATTGGAAATTTAATGAAGTAATCAATCTGCAGTGGTGTGGGACAGTGGTTAATGATCTGATAACTGGAAGGTTGTACTGTAGGTTCAAACACAACAAGAGGTGAATCTATCACCAGTGTGCACTTGAGCAAGACACTTCACCTCAGTTAAAGGTGTACTCATGTTTAACCACTGTTCGAATTTTTGAGTCATTTTTAGGGAATTTCTTGTGAAGGCAGATTTCTGCATTCAGATTTCGCAATGGGTTCAAATTAGTCATGTGTAATATGCAGAGTCTCCACGTCGACCAACAAAAAAGCTTCTTGATGTGAAAGTGACTTCTGTGAGTGTTGCTCATTCATCACTATTGACAATAAACAATTTTTTTTTTTTTGCTAATGTGACGGTACTTTAATACAAAAGGCCTGAGGAATGTATACACTGATGTTTTCCATACAGCGGAATATCTAGGTTACTTATGTAACACTGTTCCCCGAAGGAGGGAACGGAGACGTTGCTTCAGAAGTGAACTGACGAATTGGGCTCTCCTAATTCGTCAGTTCACTTCTGACGTAACGTTGAACATGACAGACTGATAGGGAACAACGCATTATAGCATATAGTCTGAAGCAATTAATTACATCTAGTTGGCAATAGTTTTTTTTTTTTAAACAAGACAAAGGTCAATGAACAACATTTATGAATTACATGTTCATTCAACAGAATCTTAGCTTGGAGATAATTGTGGCCAAATTAAATATTGTGTAGGAATCTGGGGAATCTGAAACCTGTGTGGTGCATGTAGAGTTTAACAGGTCACACAAACCTTTTAAATACATTTGTCCTTTGTTAAAGAAAACTGTAGAATGTTTTGGATGGCTACCTCTCAGCTTAGTGCTTTGAAAATCAATAATTGAACACATGTAAAGGCGAATGCAGTTGTAAGGGAAAAGGAAGATGGTGTTGGCATCGACTGAACAGCAATAGCAGGAAACAGCCCTGTGTTTGAAGAGTGTTCCTAAAGTGCATTTACACTAATAATGTAGGTTACACTTTATTTCGATAGTCGACTTTAGACATTCTACTAACTATAAGTAACTTTTCAACTACATGTCAACTAACTCTCATTAGAGTATTAGTAGATTGTAGTAGACTGTCAGTAGACTGGTAGGTTATGGTTAAGTTTTAGGGATCGGGTAAGGAGAATAAGTTGACATGTAGTTGCAAAGTTACTTATAGTTAGTAGAATGTCTAAAGTGGACTATCGAAATAAAGTGTTACCAAAATGTAACTTCGATACATTGCAAGCAACACTAGTGGCCTTATCTTACACCCGGCGCATTGCGCTAGCAAGTGTTTTTTTTACTAGTTGTTATACAAAGCATTATTCACTTTGGATCAAAAACATTTCTAAATCAATGTGTCCATGAATGTGGAGGAAAAAACTATCCTTGGAGAGTTCTTATCTCAATTGCTCGGATGTTGAGGCAAATCCGATATCCAAAAGCATAATGAATTTAGAGAGCTCCAGTTGCACATATATAACACACTAAATATATTTAACCCTATATAGCTCCCTTCGGTTTCACTCATAGGTCTTAGGACACGGGGTCATTATGATTTTCGAGAAATAGACATTTGAGCCTAATCTTGGGTTCAATGGGAATGTCACAGTACCTCATATTGCGGCAATGATAAAGGTCTGAGGAAGTGCATGCAGGCGTATTGTCCAATGTTCCAGGAATGGAAACAAACCATTACCAGTGCAGTAGACGGAAACCGGCTGGAGGGCACCTGCCTCGCCGAGATGCTGCTGGATTTACAACATCTGCTCGAGTCAGGAAAAGGCTGCCACCCCTTCCCGTCATGTCATGATTAATATACCGTCTAGCTGTGCTCGCTAACACGCTGTACACAACAATATTCTTCAGTCATTATTATGGAATGATGCTTCATTTTCTAAATCACGCTTCAGTTTAGTCTACTATTTTATTGTCTTTCACTCTAAGAGAGCATCTGTTCAAGGTCATCGCACATAGAACTCTCATTTTGACGGTTGTAAAAATGATTAGATTTTCTCAACATAACATTTGCACATTCATTGATGGCAGGTGCATCATCTCTGAGTTTTTGTGCCATTCTCCATGAGTGCTTGAGGGTTTCATTTGTTTATTTATCCATATCACTGGAAAGCATGTTAGTCCATTATTGTGTCTCCTCTACTTTTGTCACAATATAACTGTTCTTGTTGTACATAATAATTTTGTATCTGTTGTAATTAAAGACCCAATACCTTGCCTACCATGGCTTGTTGAAGCTAAATTAGCTGGAGAAAGAGTATGTCAGTAAGCATTTGACAGCTCAGTGTGAACAACAGTGTTTAAAACTAGTGGCTTAGAGCCCTGACTCTAGCGTTCGCTCCATATTAGACCAATTTACACACTCTCTCACCCAGAGTCAATGGGAATTAGCTTTAACTTGAACTTAAACAGTCAAATGAAGCTAAGGCCATTGCTGACATCCCTACAGACAACCTTAAAGACAGCTTGAAATCAAAAATTCACCCTGCTAAGCTTCTTAATAAATGTCTCAAGTGTAAATAACAATCACAAATGAGATCTTCCTAATAACTCAGTTCTTTTTCCTAGACAGTAATGAGATTAAATTGAGGGACTAATGGAGCAAATGCACATTTGTCTTCACTGGAGTTAAAGAAGATAGCTTAACGTCACAAAACTGTGCTCAGATTTTTCCAAACTCTAATCTAGTCAGATAAAAAAAAAAAAAATTTATATAAACATTTTTACATCAGCTTCTTCCAAAAACAATCTATGATATCCAAATTGTTTATTTTTGTAACTGTATATTCTTACTGATGTTTCTCTGAAACATCTGATACAAAGTTAATACTTAGGCCTAGATGATGAAACATGAACTCATTAAGTCTCCATTAAAAATAAAAAGGGTTTCATAATCTATCATCAATATATCACAACTCTCTCCGACTCTAAAACAACTTTTCTTTTCTGCTGATGTAATCAAGGCCACGTGGGCGAGGTCAAAAACACTTCAATATCCAATAAAATTAAGACATTTTAAATTCAGTTAAGGCCCATTGGAAAAATGTGCTTCTACCTATACACACAATTCAATGCAGTTTCCAGCTGAGATGAACATTGCTGGTAGTAAAGCACCAACATTTTTTTTTCTTTTTTACGCAAATCATGATCAGGAGCAGGAGCAGATTATCGAATAATAAACACGTATTTTCGTATGATTGCTTACCCAATTCCTTACACTGTTATGACCTAAAAACACTTTTACCATGGAGAATGATGTAAACTAATACATTTTGACAATTTTATCACAACTTTTCTGACGTTTCTTGCTCGGTAGCTCACCTGGTACAACATTGCACTTGTGATGCGTAGCGGCGCCGGCGGCTACGAGTCCCGTGAAGCAAGAGTCATAGGCTCTGTTTACACCTGGTAAGATGCGTTTTGATCAATCGTATCACAAGTAGACAAGGGAGAAAATTACTATTAATGCTATTTTAATCTGTCTTTTCTGTCCACTTTCAACCATTTCTTAATTTCTTCCGTCCAGATTTCTTCAGGGGAGGGTCTATGGGCGGGCTCATTTTTTTTCATATCTTTCGATCTAATGGACAAAATAAGCTTGTGCAATTTACATATAAACATGTCCAGAGACGACGGAAAAGCAAACGGAGAGCATCAGCTTTTGTTTGTGCTCTGACAGCCGCGAGACCAGCCGAACGCTGTGAGTGTGTGTTAGAAATCAGGAATGGTGAGAGAACATCATGCTTGGTACGTATTTCATCTTCAAAACCAAACTTGGGTCTTCAGCTGGCTATGTTTAAATCCCGTCTGACTCGAAAGTGGACAGGGTTTTAGACCATGTTTACACCAACATTTAGCATTGTCCATTAGTGATCTGATCGACCAAAATGCATCTTAATACCAGTGTAAACGGCCATAAAATAGAGCTAAAAGACTTGTAGAAGCAAGCCAAAATGTCATGGTTGCTTCAGCAAATGTGTTTTTATCTCACGTTTGCTTTTGCTTTAGAGAGTATAATTTAATAAAACATTGACAGATTCACTTTCATCTGTTTAGGGTTAAACTGAATGCGCCTTTAGCATCACTTACTGGATATTTCACTTAACGTAATATCTTTGAGCAGAATTTTGTTGTTGTTGCTGAAAACGTTTTTTCCAATGAGCCTGGGTTTGCTACAATCAAGCCATGCCCTGCATGATTGTTTCACTCAAAAAAAAGATATCACAACATGAATGTTAAATATTGCGAATGCCGTTTCATGTGCTAATAAAGTTTCTCAGACTCACTTGCTATCAACATCTTTTATCACATGACAGCTTAAACCTTAATACGCAGCTTTATTTCAATTAATCATTAGCACAACTTTGAGGAACATACACATAAATATAACTTTGCAGAAGTCTCAGTACTTGTCATGTTTGTTAATCCTTTGACAGCCTTATCATGCAGCACGGCGAGGGGTGATGAGACTCATTGGCAGTCGACTTGGCATCCTTGCGCTGAAAAATGCATATGAAATGCGTGAAAACTTTATCTCCAGTACAACACGTCGCTGCAGAGGAGTGATGCCAGTGCCATATGTTTCAAAGAGTTACAGGGGCATTTTGGAAAGTAGCATATGCACCTGCTAATGCACATTACCTGCTGTGGCAGAGAGATACAGATGCTCTGTGGGCACCAAATGTGAAGTGGCAGAGAAACTCAGTAGATGTTCAGCTGGGGTGAAGAGTCAACATATGGTGCGATGTTTCCATCACACCGCCGGAAGACTGTGGGATCATTTTCACTCTGCTTTAGATACTCTCTAAACTTCCTCGTAATGAAATCATCATTCTCTTCGAGAGTGAGATGCACTCTCTGTAGGCGTCAGTCTATACAGGACCCAACTGTCCTTTTACCGTCTCTAATGTGAAAGTTGGCAGATGAATCATATTTTTTTGCCAGTCTGAAATTACAACAACATCTTTTAGCATCCATGTCTACTCTCTTCTCTCCACTACGTATGTTCCATTAATTCAGAAATGGATTTTATCATCAAGAGATGAGCAATAGGTCTTAAACACTCTAGCTGGATGTGAGAGCTCATTTAAAATGTAACTGTACAAATCAGTCTCTTTCATACTTTGCATTATGGCAATACAGACACTGTTTTCTAGTTGCACCACATGACATTTAACAACCTGAACTAACCTAGCTTTGTCATAAAATGATCTTTAATTTTAAAAGACTCAGTTACCTTGACACACCATCTACAGGGGTCCTCTCTATGACATTTTCCTGCTTGGCTATTTTATGTTGATTACACCACATGACTGAAGACAAATGTTTTTTAACATAAGGAGTGAAGCAGTTATTTTTTTCTGAGAAATAATTATATTACCCCTTAAATGCATGAATGTTTCGTCAATCATTACATATTCGGGTCTTTAGCGACACGGATCTATATCTAACACAGATGGATCTCTACCTGTCGTGATAATATAAAACTCTCCTTATTAGATGGACAATTACAGATGAATAAAATAAAGCATATTTTGATACATTTTTGAGCTGGGAAGAGATCAGTTTGAGCAGATGTTTTATACCATCATCACTGTCCGCATCAGAGCTCATTTCCCAGTACATTCAGCATCTGCTCATATTCGCCATCTCAAACATATTCTCAAAACTATCATTTTCAACATCAATATTTTGATAGCTGACAGCTTCTTCACCAGATCCACCATCAAGTGACAGTGACACTTAAATTTGATTGCATTCAAATATTAATATTTTATTATTTAATTTACAATATACAATAAAAAATAGGAAAAAAGGCATTATTTATATATTTTTGTCTTGTTATGTTGTTTATAATGAATTGATTGAGGAATACTAAGAAGGTTGATGTCTAACTTTAAAAAAAATATGCAGAGGAGGGTAGTGAATAATGTCCCGGGTCACTAAAGACCCGAGGTATGCGTTTAAGAGTTAATAAAAAATCAATAAAAGAGTATGTTAAACTACTTTAAAAAAAAAAACATTTCCCAAGATTTTCATTCTTATAATGAGGCTTTTCCCCCTTCATTATGATATCAGGACAATTGTATTACTCTGACATTTTGACTGAAATCATTTCTGAAAAATATATAAATATAAGCTTTAATATAGAAATTAAAAACTCATCATAGAAGATGTGTATTTAGCATGCATTTTTGCATTATTTAAATAAAAAATTAAAAGTATTCTTAAATGTATTTATAATTTAAAAGTAAAAACACTATGCCATTGCCCACAACCTGGAAAAAAAAAAACCTCTCTCTGTTTGATTTCCAAATAAAGGAAGAAGTAGGAAACTTAAGAAAAACCATTAGTCACTTGGAGAGGTCATCCTTCTTTGGCTGGCACATATTTAATTAATTTAATTAACAAACTGATACATTTGTTGGCTGATACACAATGGCTGATGTTGAAACAGACTGTGATGCAGTTGTATAGTCGATGATCAGTGGTGCCAAATTTAGGCTAAAAATGTCTGCATTCGTATGAAATAAAAGGTTTGAGGTCACTCTTATGTGACATTTCATTTACATTCATCCTATGTCTTCATTCTATAAGTGTTCTTCTCAGTGTCCCTTTGCCACTGCTAAAAGCAGGCTTTTCCTGTTTTCAAGTATTAGACAGCACTGTTTTTTTCCCTTATACGCCTACAAAATGAACAATTCTCTCCAGAAAATGCAAAGAGGGAGTCGTACCTCACTGATGGCGTGAAATGACATGACATTCTCACGTATGCTCAGTGTTCAGCAGATTTACACAGCCATAAGCACAGCAAGGCCGATCCTAGCCATCTCTTGACATCATGAGAAAAATGAGATGGCCTTGCCGGTCTTCATGACGAGACGCCATGAAATTACCTACTCTTAAATCATTACAGTAGCTGTAAATTAAAGCCCGGTAAGGACAGATGAAGAACATGTACGGTATTTAACAATATAAAGGAGTGCGTTAATACTGTAGCTTCCTATAGTTAAAGTAATTATTGGTGAAAAAACAAAAAGTACAATGGCGCAGTGATGGTAATGACTGTATTACGTTTTCATATTGTATATGACACACACACACACACACACACACACACACACACACACACACACACACACACGCGTTGTTTTTCCATGTTTAATGGCGACTTTCCATAGACACAATGATGTTTATAATGTGCATACTGTATATCCTATCCTATTACACCAACCCTAGCCATCAGAGAAAACTTTCTGCATTTTTACATCTTCAAAAAACATCACTTAGTGTGATATACAAGCTGTTTTCCTCATGGGATCAAAAAATGTCCCCACAAGGATTTCAGACATTGCCATCTTTGTGGGGACATTTTGTCCCCATAATGTAGGGTTTACCAGGACAAGCACACACACACGCCTAGGAATATGACTAGAGAAACCAAGACAGGAGTGCGTTTGATTAGTTTAAGACCTCAGCTTCATTACTACGAGTGATAAAGATTTTTCAGGGTTATCTCTGGCGAAGGGGGTTTCTGCTTAAGTGCACAATTTTAGGCTTTGACTTCTAGAGTCTGACAACAGAAATGCCCGAAAAGGTTCAAAGAAATGGACAGACACAGATAGGTTGTATAGTTACGTTGTTCATATGCCCTAAATACCTGAAAGACACAGATGGAGATGGGTCTTGACATACTTTGCCCATCGCATAACAATCTCAAAATCTCTTTCCTAGTGAAACACGCACATCACGCAAAGCGACCTACAGATGACCTGAGTCAGTCAGTTTGTGTACATCAGACAAAGGCACAAAGAGTCAGTAATGAGAGAGCTCTCAAGTGCCTGCTGACAGTCTGAGCACCGTTCATTTAGCTTGTCATATTTTTCAATGCCAAACAAACTGCGTTCTCACACCTTCACAATGTTACTCTATAATTAACGTGAATAGATGTTTTTCGATGTCTCACTACAACCTTCATAAAACTCAACCAAAGGGCTTTGAATCCTTTCATTTTTCATAATTAAACTTTCTGAAATGTGATTAAAAGCCCATTGATGAATGTGGCTGAGTGCTTTATATGTTAACCCTTAAAATAATGTTATGCGTGTGCTGTAATGCTAGCTACAAACAGCTTATCATATGCATGCAAAGTAAGCTACTTTTGAACATAATGATACAGCTATTTCCTGAGCACAATGCATGTATAAACTCAGTTGATCAGTGCATATTTATATAGTCATGCCTGAATTCAGTGGAGAATCTAACCAGACGTACTTATGGACTGTTTATTCTCTCATTTCCTTCAGATTATCCAATTTAATTTTACAAGAATGTTGTCAGAAGTAATGAAGCGTCACTATTTGGACATGATGTCACTCCTGAAGAATATTTGACCATTTGTTATGAGTTTTTTTCTCTCTGAAAGGCTTGTTAATTACATAGAATAACATTATCTCACCGCATATGTGGCGTTATGCTGATGCACTCTCACGGCATGTATAAAGTGCATGCGAACAATATAAACATTGAAGGTGCTGCTTATTTTCGTATGTATATTTTAACTTGTGACTATAGCGACCCCTCATTTTAACTAATTTTTTTTAATCCAGTGAGAAAAAAATTCAGTAGCTTTTCCCTTTCACTCTCTTTCATTCTTTTTTAAATTAACTCCAGGAGCAGGAAATTATTCTTGACCATAATTTTCCCCTGGGAAGATGATTAAAAAGTTACTCTTACTTTCTGACCCGGCATTGATTACTACATTGCCTCATTAATCTAGTTTTATTACAGCTTGCTACAATCAGTGTTTTCCGCCAGTGAAAATATATCACGAGTTGGTAATTAAACGGATAAAAAATAGCTCTGATACAGCATGTACACCATCCCACCGCTCACTAATGTGTGTTGAAGTTGCCAGTGAATGCAGTTCTCTTTATGTCTGATGTCTGTTGGCTCTTTCGCACGCAGTGAGTCATGATAAAACCTGAGAAATGCGTGTAATCGAAGCCCTGTGGAATGCCATGCAATCTCAGGAGACCCGTGTGACGGATAACACGCTCTGAAACATCTCCATGCCCTCTATTGGATGACCTAATATAAGCTGCGATTGGTTCATCACATTCTCTTGTTTCTGCTCTATTTATAGATGTAATCTGTTTCAATCTAGGTCCTTTACAATTGGTTGTCACCAAGAGCAAACTCAAAAGATTCTGTTATAGATCAGAGAAATAAATATGTATGTATCAGCAGTGTTGGCTAGAGGAGGGCCAGATTTAAAACAGAACAACATACAGTATGTCTTGGCTAAAGCAAACTAGTACAATCCAAGTAGTCTAGCTAGAAGTGGGGTAAAAACTAAATAAACAGTTTCAGAACGTGATAAAAATGCTCCCAAACAGTGCCTTGTAAAGATGTTCAGTTTTTTTTTAATATAGGCCATTCCTTAAAATGTTATTCAAGGCCTAGATATTATCCCATAAAATGAGTTGATGTTGATTCAATTTGATAAATAATTGCCTCTAAATAAATAGACGGAAGTATTTAACATTGTTTACAGTTATGGTTAGAAAAAAAAAATGCTTTCATAAATGAAATATCCCTTAAAGGGTTGTGAACTAAGAAATAAATTGTTTTCTTGAGCTTTTGACATACGAGGTCACCTTACTATAAGAATATCCTGTAAGTTTCAGAACTGAAAATGTCCTTGTTAGTCCAAAAACAGCTTTGCAAACAGACTTTTACGATATGGACTCGACAGTAATGCGACAACGTGTAAGTAATCTAATGCCTGATCTGTGATCAGCGATTTCTGATATGTAATGATTCATGTACAGTCAGATGTTCTTTGTCTATGTTGCCAGTAAATCAACCCAGTGGTCAACTTCACATTGTTTCTCTTAGTAGGATGAAAATCATCTGTTATTTAAACAATGCTCATCACTCCAACTTTACATGCCACGATCTAAATATGATGCTATAGATCTAAATGTAATGCTGTAATCAGCACTTTTCACGATTATTTAACCTTGAGAGCTATAATATTAAAAACATATTTCACGCAAAATAAACTCCAGGGTCAAATACTGCTTCGTGATAAACAAAATTAAAGCAATAAGTTGCATCAAAGGTTCTAACCTTCATGGTGCATCAAAAAAGTATTTTATAATTTAATATAAATTTTAATAACTCTGGTCTTTCCATACAATTTATAGTGACCATGTGCTTTGAATCTCTAAAAAGGACAAACAAACATAAAAAAACAGCATATGATGATTTGTGTAAAGAACAGACACTAGAAATAATAAACAGATAATAGAAAAATAACAGCACAAGTTTAGAACGACATGAAGGTGAGTAAATAATGACAGGTTTGTTAATTTGTTTGTACATATACATTTTTGGGTGAAAAAATCCTTTCATTTCTGCCACTGGCCCAGGTGTAGATCAACTGACAGCACATTATGCAGCCTTTAATAAACAACCACAATACTATTAACTGCAAGACAGTTTTCTGCGTCTGATTTGCAATCTTCCTGGATGTTTTATGCAGCCTGCTGAACAGAGCGGTGGTTGACAAAGATCAATTTGCGACAGACCTCTGAGAGTCTCATTAGAACGAGCACCAATCTTTCTCACTGATGGAACACTTGCCATACACACGGACCTGCCATCTTCTGCAGCAGTTGCCCTCGCTGCCGATGTCTGTCAGCCTGCTTCACGGTCCCAGCAGCTGCATTATCAAGCGTTATCAAGCTCCGCTCGTGATGATTCAGAGGTGAAAAGGGTATATCAAGGGTTAACTGTAGAAAACGGATATGCATCAGGGGGTCATATGATTAAACACTGAGCTCATCATTGCAGTGTAAACAGACTGCAATAATTAGACTGCTGGAATTTTTGAATAATCAGACACCCAGAAATCAGCATGTAAACACCATTTTCCATGACCTGAATCATTTCATTTTGGAAAAATAATCTAATTATGATGTGCAAGTCTCATTCTTGGTGCATCTTATTCGTATGCGGTCATCCGGATGCTCTGTTCTTGGAAAAAGGGGAACCACTATAAAATAGCACATCTGAAGGAGTTTAGGGAATGTGGACTGGAACTCACTCTAGACTCATTGCAATTAATACATTTGGTGATCAATTTATTGCATTTATAATTTTTTATTGATTCATTATTGTTTGAATTTTTTTTTTTTTTAAGATCATAACTTGTGAAGGATGGACTTATTTCAAGCTTCGAGGTTCTGTGTACTCTTCTGTAACAGTCAATCTGTTACACACGCACAACTGACAGTGACTAAACATATGACAGCTGAAGGAGCCTGCATTGGTCAAATATGTTTCTAATTAATAAAGATGTGGATTGGTGTCGAATAGAAAGAAAAATGTCAAAAGACAAGACCATCATTTGTCATTTGAGAACGTCATTTGGTGCGACCAATTATATAAATGTTTCCTTAAAGGAAATACTCATTTACGATAGTGAATCTTGCTTAATTAGAGGTGTTTGCTAAGGCAAATATCACTATTTGGATCAAATTAGGCTTTTGGGGATTGAACAAATACCTATAATGTAACTCATCCTGCAGCATTTGTCCTACAGATTTGAAATAAATAGGCGTGTTAAAAAAAACTACTTGTTAACTTGTTAACAAACCACCGGCAGCATTTAAAGTTTCATGGCCCCCAGAATATTTTGTTGTTTGAATATGTGAACATGCAATATCAAAAGAAAGAAAAGAACCTCTGCTTTTACACAAAAAAGCGTTTTATTCTAGCTTAATGCATTCTTTTTTTTATCAACACTTGAATGTGGGTAAGTTTAATAAAAAAAAGCAACATTTTGAGCAAAATGCTGAGAAAATCGTGTTTTTGTCAAAGACTACATCCAGAATGGATTCAGAACGATGATCAAAACACAGATGGTGTAGATCAAGTAGATCAAAGCTTGCACAGTCCTGTAGTTCGTCCTGGGTCGACACTTCATTCAGTAACATTAGGCAGTTTTATATGCTGTTTTAATATTGATGATCGCGTTATTTTACACGTGCATCTGCTTACATATGATATTGCTTGTTTCTGCTCCTTCTTCATCCATGTTTTGATCAGGAGATTCAGTAATTTTTCAGAAGATGAGTAATAGCGCCCCCTACCGTATAACAGTGAAAACACGGAAACCCGAAAATTCCGTCAATGGCGGGGCAAGAGTTAAGGGAGGTATTCTGTTCAATTTCTAATTGAATTGACTATGGGTACGTTTACACAACAACAATATATAAAAAAATGGAAAAAGTTTTTCCTTTGCTTTTTCCTCATATAGACGACAATGTTGCCAAACCGATTCCCATTCTCACGGATCAGTGAAAACGACTAGAAAAGCTGTTTTATTCATGCAAGGCCAGTATTTTGGCGATGACACTTAAAGGGCACCTATTATGACATTTAAAATGTTCCTAATGTTGTTTAGGGAGTCCCCAACAACAGTTTTACGTGCATGCAATGTCAAAAAACACTTTTGTTTTCGTATAATATGCATTTATTTTTACCTGATTTGCTCACCGACTCCCAAATGATTCGTTCAACGACTCATTTTTCCAAACCCCTCCTTTGCTCGACGCTAATCTGCGATTGGTCAGATGACCCAGCAGTGTTTACAGAGATAATACTTATTGTTTAACACGGAGTACAATGATGCTTTTATCAATTAAATCGTGTTATAATAATGATTATAGTCCACTGCTTTGTAGTTTGTAGTAAAAAACTAAAAATAAGATAAAGAATTTAATGTTAGCGAGCATAGCCCAGAGTTCATATTGTAAAAGCACAATCAGTCTTTGTTTGCATTAGCCCGATGCATAAACATAACGTTTTTAAAAAAAAAAAAAATGCAGTTACGTTACTACGAGGTATTATTCTATTCTTTAAGACAACTCCGAAAACAACGACAAACACTTCACATATCTCAATACAATTGTCATTGAAGACCTAGAAGCTAAACGGTGCTTACACAACAAACAAAATAATAATTAAGCATGCTACATAAAACATAAAAGCAACAATTATTAATAGCACTTACAGGTTGTGATTCGGAGGAGGAAGCTGATGCAAATACACTTAGAAATGAACCTTCCTTCAATATCAGGCGGCTCGCGAATCCAAGTTTGATTGCATTTAAAAAGCAATCGTCTTCAAAATGGCGCGAACAAAGCACAAGGCTCGGACTATACTTCTGTGGTATAGTTGTATATATGAATTGTAGCTACTTAGTCTTCAAATGCTCCTCCTTGGGCAGATGAAAAAAGTTGGCTTTTGAGTTGCACTTCAGAACACAGCGTCTCGTCGCTATGATGTTTCCCTGGCCTTGGAGCGCAATAAGTGGGCGTATCGTATTCAAATAACTTGACAAGTTGACGTCATCTAGTCAGAGAAAAAGCTTCGGTCTTCTAACGATTCATAAAAATGACTCCGAGTCGACTCTTACTTTTGAAAGACAATAACTTTATATACGGTGCACTTTCATATTTCAAACTTTGCCGGATGTTTTTGTTCACTTAGATCTATGTTACACACTACATGAAAGGTCAATTTCAAAATTCCATAATAGGTGCCCTTTAAAGAAACACTACGCGCCTATATACTGAACACATAATAGACATGCACATGACTTCACAAATTTGCGTTTTTGTTGGTAACATGGGGATGATTACGGTACCATTCTCAAAAACTTGCACCTTGAACTTAAACTTTCACCATTTTCAGGACACCAAAAACACATTTGTCATGTAAATAAACGGCCAAAACACATAAAATGTTGTGCAAAGTGAAAAATAAGTTTGCAAATCCCATAGATGTACAAAAAGAAAAGACTTAGCAATACGACCCAAAGGTAGCTATAAAGCAACACTCTGACAACCATCCAAAACACCCAAGCAATCGCGTAGTGACACTCTGATAACAACCTAGCAACATGGAAGTAACTTTTGCAGGAAAGCACAATTCATATTTCTTCAAAACATTTTAGTGTTTTAATATGATCATTTTTGTTTTTAAAATAAGGCCATGAAGTTAGATTATTTGTAAACCTACATTGTGACGATGTGAGAGTTTAACATGCAGTCTTGTACATTGTACATTTGAAAACGTTTAACATTTACATTTTTGTCTAGTTCGGCCATTATAATGACAAACCTCTAACTGCTCATAAGCCGAGTGCGGGTTACTCATGAGTATACTGTATTTGCATGATAAAGAGGCTGAATTCTGAGCTCAATTCTTACCCTGACAATCAGCCATTAGAGAAGGACTGACGCTGGCCCTGTGTTTTTAATGACATTAGTCTCTCAACCACACAACGGCCAGAAAAAATTAGATGAGTCACGCTCTTGCTCTCCGCTCAGTGAAGGACAAAATGCCGATAAGTTAATTGCTACCATAATGAACCGACAGGTTCTGTTGCGGCTGTAATGTCATCGTGCCCTGTCTTCAGATAAACGTCTTTTGTTGCGGGGGGTGTTGAGGCTTGACAAGCTATCGGTGCATATGAGAATCTGTCGACACCTGATTTGAACTAGACTTCTTTTTTTTAATTAATGCTTGTTTTATAACTCAGGAGAATGGCTCAAATTAAACAGTCGTCACTCTGCATGCAATCTCTTCTGAATACAAATAGAGGCGCCCCCGCGTTTGTGCTCTCTTGTGTTTTATATATCCTGAGGGTATGAGAGGCTTTTTGTCAGTCTAGTATGACAGTGAGATAGCGTACATGTGGCAATTACACCAGAACGGATTAAGTACGAAATCTGCAAGTGTAACAAGAGTTTATTCTATTATTCATTCCAAATTTTCATAATCAATTTTTACTTTGCGTTCAAAGAGGATTCATCTCTATTCAAGCCACAAGGCATGCTGGAAGTGCAGACGCCAATGTTTCATTAATGCAGCCTGCAATTGCATGGCCCTGCGTTACTAGAGATGCCTGCCAATTTAGTTGTTTCCCCCCTTTCTCATACCATCCCATTGTCTTTCCTGCAACAAGGATAAATACTCACTGTCAGAATCCAACCTCCCACCGTGGCTAAATGACTGGAATGTTGCATTTCACCTTCTGAGGTAGTCAATTGTGTGTAACTAATTGCCATCTTCGTTTGTTACTCCTTCACAAGCCTGTTTTCATGTTCTCTGCGGTCAGTTAATAAGAATGTGTTGTTTTGAGGTGTGATTGGGTGCATGCGCCCGCATTTGTGCAGCCTGGACCTCTGTTGGTGCAATTGTTTGAAGAGAACTCTTAGTCCTGCAAGTGAACCAATCGACCACCTGTAAATAACTCCCAGCATGGGCAATTGCACGTTTTACAATGGATTATATTTGTTTTTTGATAGTCATCGTCCATGCAGTGTAGGTGTTTAGGGTTCAACTGAAGTGCAACACATGAAGTTCACTTTGATAGGTAGTGTTAACTCTCTATAGAGCGCTACAGCGGTTTCAGATTTACAATCCTGCTCATTTTTCCCATAAAGGGATGAATGTTTAATGACTTTCATTTTAATGAAACATGAATATGCTTCTACCTTTTGTTGTGTTCATAAGTGAATTGTATTGTGACTGCTATTTTAAGTTTGAACTGTTGTATTCTGACGTAATGTGTGTGAGAACTGAAGTGAAGAGTATAAAGAACATGGATGAAGTTTGTGTGTTTCTTTGCTTACTAACTCCTAACAGATACCACACCTTTCAATACAGACTTACCTTCACCTCTGAGATTATTAAGCAACAGTATGTGCCTCTTTTTTTTTAAGTCAAGTTTAACCGCCAAATTCCTGTGGAGTTGGATCACATAATCATGAAAAGAGCACAAGAGATCAGCATTACAAATGACATGATTTCCTATACTCTCAACCAACTTTAGTGCATATCTGAATATTACGCAATAAAATACACAAACTTTCAAAAGTGTGGGGTCAGTAAGATTTTTTTTTTTTTTGAAGCTAATACTTTTATTCAGCAAGTGATCAGAAGTCACAGTCTAGTTTCCACAATTTTTTTTTTTTGCAGTACAACTGTTTAACATTGATGATAATAATAATAAGAAATGTTTCTTGAGCAATTAAATCATCATACTAGAATGATTTCTGAAGGATCATGTGACATTGAAGACTGGAGTAATGATGCTGAAAATTCAGCTTTGCATCACAGGAATAAATTACATTTGAAAATATATTCAAATAGAAAACAGTTATTTAGATTTCAATAATATTTCACAATATTACTGTTTTACTGTATTTTTATTAAGCCTTGGTGAGCAGAAGAGACTTTAATGTATCCTCAATAACATTAAAAACCAACCCTACATTTTTTAATATAGTGTATATCGTTTGTAACTATTTTCTAACTATTATTTTTAATTATTGTTATATTATATTATTGACAATTCGTCAATCATTGTAAATAATAAAGTACTTGCATTTTTGATGCAATTACACATTTTGCAATGCTTTCATGGGATAAGTAATTTATCTGACTTCTAAAATGATTTTGTTTTAAAACAAAATCTGATTTGTGATTCATCTCAAAGCTGGTTGGTTGGAGTCTGAACATGTCCATAGAGAAAAATTCCTCCAGAACCGATGTGCAGTCGCTGTTGCGCTCTATAGCTTTTGGAGCTGAGCAGCACAACACATGCATTCATAAACATGCAGTGACAAATCCTCAATCAGGCGCAATGAAACTTATCTGATCTCAAAGCAGCGATCAGGTATATCTGAGGAAATGGGGATGCGTAAATGTGTTTGCAGCAGGTGATTTCATGTTTCTTTAGGGAACTGCATGCTTCTATGCCTTTGTGTGAGATTATGAGAGTGACGTGCCTCATGTGATGTGTGCAGATAAATCACCAGCCAGTGTTTTGTTGGAGGAAGTGAGCCGTGGGGAATAGGCATCTACTACTGACAAAATACATGATTAAAGGAAGGCCACCGTGTTCAATGCATCAGACGTGCTGATTAGCATTGGCTTTCCAGAGCTATCAGCATTATATTATAACGGCATTTACAAGATTCAAGGTCTATTTTATGTGGACCGTTGGAAGATATTAGGTGGCCTTAATGTATTTTCCATTCCGCTCGTGTCTGATGCATTTTATCCCATTTTTGGTGATAAAATGCTCTTGTTACTTGAGAGATGGGTATTTTTTTGTGCATTTTTATAGGAAAAACTGATATACCTTTGCTGAATGAGACAAGACCAGCCATTATATGCAGCGTTAGGAGCATACAGTTGACTGTGAATAATAGTGCCCCTTTAATTATGGGTTTTCGCAGATTGTTCGCCTGAACATTTGTTACAGGGTTCCTATACAATTTGGAAAAGTATGGAATCTTATTTGAGTAATTTCCAGCCCTGGATAAGTATGGAAAAATATATTTTTTCCCAGACTATTGCCCCTATTCAGTTTTCTAAAATGTAGAATTAAGAATAAAAAAATAAAAAAATCATACAAGCAGAGTGTTTCCATGGAAAAAGTTTAGTGATTCTTTAGTGATTGTCCAACTCAGTTGAATGAATTCAAGCCACGCATTTTCAATCCGCAAAACTCTTTGTCTTGTACCAAGCAAGCCTTTTTTGAACCATCTAAATCGGACTGTACTTTGCTGTTTGGTGTTCAATGAACAAACCACGATTACAGTATCAAACCAATGTGTCAGAGGTGAATGTATGCAAGTTATAAAGCATTTTAGGTTTCTTCTCATCATGTAAGCCAGGAGTGCCCAATCCTGCTCCTGCTGATCAACTGTCCTGCACAGTTCATCTCCAACTCTAATCAAACACACCTGAAGCAACCAATTAAGGTCTTTAGGATTACTTGAAAATTAAAGGCAGGTGTGTTTGATTAGGGTTGGAGCTACTGGGCCCTATCTTGCACCTAGCGCAATAGGCCCTATGCACAGCTGCACTACTTCCTGAACTTATACAGGGTCCTTTGTTTCCTGTCTGCCAGGATTGGCCAAACTGATTAATCCAGGTGTGTCTGACCAACAACAATAATCAGACACACCTGGATTAATCAGTTTGGCCAATCCTGGCAGACAGGAAACAAAGGACCCTGTATAAGTTCAGGAAGTAGTGCAGCTGTGCATAGGGCCTATTGACTTAGTACACCGATGTATGTATCATTCCTATTTTGCACCTGACGCACAGCGGACTTTTCCCTCCACAGACGCACGTCGGTAAATTAGGGAATGAACTTCCGCTCCCCGGGGCGGTTCAGCGAAAAGAGGAGGCGTGTTCCGGCGCAAACGTTCCCTGGTGCTATTTTGCAGTTTGAGAAAACAATCCCGCCACGGACCAGGAAAAACCTAGTCTAAAGTCAGTGGCGCGTTATTCAGTTGCTATTGGTGCATGCTTGGCCATAATGTAGCATGTGCGAAAACACGCATACACTTCATCTACACAGATGCAGCTGTTCATATTTTTGCAAACAATACATAATTACATTACAAGGAAAAATATTACCACACGAGGGAAATCATTGTTGTGTCCATGAAGATGTGAAAAAATAGGCATAAATCTAGCTTACACATTTACCCAAATTATTCAGGCTGATTGTAGTAATGACTGATCAAACCTGTTTGATCAATAGTGGCAAGACACATCGGTATATAAGGACATATTTATTATTCTCCCATCCCCATAAAATGTAACTTCTCTGTCTTTTACGGCCCCGACGAGAACGTCGGCCTCCTCGGCTGTGAATCGTGCCTGCCGTGCGCCTGGCAAATCCGCCATTATAATAGCAACCCGCCATGGAAAGGGAATGTTATGACGCTCTGATTGGTTTATTGCACGTTCCGCCCAAACCACACGAGTAATGTAGCTACTTTAGACCAACCCAGTTTAGTCGGGCGCAAGAGTCATTTATCCCGCCGGTAAAATCGCAACAGCGCCCGAGATCCGCCCACAAAGTTACTTGCGTTTCGCGTTTGATACTTGCGTTTCAGATTGTTAAAATAGGGCCTGAACTGTGCAAGACAGTCGAGGAGGATTCGGCACCCCTGATGTAAGTGCATGTTACAGATGACAACTATACCACATTTAATGCTGAAAATAATGATGTATGAACCATTTATGTTACAAAAATGGTCTAAAAAACTACAGAAAGGTTTGAAAATTTGAGTCTGGAATTTTGGAATGGAAAATGTAGGAAGCCTTTTATAAATTTGGAACGTGACATTTTTCCAACTCAAATTCAGCTGCCTTTTAATCAGGACACGTATCTTGATTATATGTCAGAATACTAGAAGTGAAAAGGTTGGGGGGAAAAATGATTAAATATGAAACTTTTTTACTATATTGAACAGCAGATAAAATATCTCTTCTCTTCAGTGCTAAAGCTGCATTGCAGAGGAAGACGAGGACACATTTCCCCTGGAACTGACTTTTGGAAATTGCTTCTCTATCAAAACATTGTACAAGTAAATCTGTCTTTGCTCTGGGCTGTATCTCTGGTACACACCAATATGTGTGATGCGTTGCATATAGATTGGAACAGTTGTGATTCCTACAATTTTTAAACACCTTAAAATGTTTTGCTGTCTCAATTTTCTAAGAGCAATTTATTTTCCTTTGATGTCAGTAAGTGGTTTTTGTGCCCAGTTGAGGAATTGTGTCTGTGCTGGTTTCTGCTAGTGCGTGGCATCTTGTCTTTTCGGCATGCTAATATTTAAATCCCTTAAACTTTTGATTGGCTGCTCTAAATTTAACATCATCTCTTTTCGGTTTTGTGTGTAATGAAATGTTTTTGTGTGAGTATCGAATTCTCGATCTGATTCTGTGTGCGTGACGCAAAGGTCAGGGATGTGCGGCTCGGCCGTCATTAGCCAGTACCTCATGTTTCAGCTGTGAATTCACCCTCATTCAACATTCATGCTGTCTTTAAGTTTTAACGAACATTCATCATGCCTCAGGCTGCCACGTGCGTAAAATGTATCATTTGCATGACGCTGACAATTGGCAAACAGGCTAATTATGTAGGTGTTGATGGCTCATCATCTCCAACTAAAAGGGTTGCTTTTAACTATAGAGACATATTAAACTCAAGTTGATATATAAAACTTAAAACAATAAAAGTATTGCAGATCCTAACAAAGCCTTGAAAGCATTACACAAGAGCACTCAAGGTTAAGAGATAATGGGCCAGGTTGACTAAACAGGGAAAATTAGCGTGAGAGCGCAATTTCAAAAAAGCGCAGATGGGAATGAAAAGTTCTGCTCGTGATCTACTGACGACGAACACATTAAAGAATACAGACGCAGCCGGATCATTTCCATAATGACCAACGCAGTCTACCAAGAGCAGCGTGTGTTAGCGCCCGGTTTAAGACATGCTTTTTTAGGGGCCAGAAAAGAATGTCTTGAATACCAGTAAATAGACTAGCGCAAACCTTAGAAAATTATTTATTTATACTCTCCTTAAAATTTGCGTCTGAAAGGGAAACTCCTACAAATACATATGCAATAAGGTCAGCCGCAAAAATAACCCTGTCCAGCGCTTATTTTTTCACTGCATGTCTTTAGTAAATCCTGACATTAGTTTTTTAACGCCACAAGAGGGTTTGCGCCACTTTTTACCAGTTACATTTTTTTCGTTGACATTTTGGGCCAGATTTACTAACACTAAATCTGGCCCAAAATGTCAACGAAAAAAATTTAACTGGTAAAAAGTAAAGTTAAACATAATGCTGCTAGCTGCCATTGGTTAAACAAACAGGTAGCCCCGCCCCAAACTCACACTATTGGATGTGGCAACGTCGCTGTGTCAGGATGGCTGGGATGCTCAAGTTAGTTTGTTAGTCCCAGTGTTTACTTTTTCCGCATATTATAAAACTGGGATGAGAGTTGGTATTTTAACATTGGCAAAAATGACACATATCACCTTAGCCACACAAAACAGTTTTCTATGTTTGATTGTAATTAAAATGACATTCACGTTTGTAGAACAACATCATTTTCTTTCCTCACAGGGAGTGTCTGTGAAGGTATAAAGGGGCTCTGTTGGTGGCACCCTAACAGACTCCATTAACTTTCATTTTCACTGTCATCCATTCTAAAGTGGGTCGTTAGTTTGGTGCATCTGGGTAACTGATCGGCTAATCTGTCTTTGATTTATGTGCAAGGAGAAGTGAGGACTTAGCGCAGGGCTCTGAAGGAATTGATTACTGACATGGTTAATTGGCTAAACCCACTGGTACACTGAGACAGGCTTATTGGAAATGTCAAATCAAGCACTTCATTTGCATTCATGATGTATGGTGTCTATTCTGGCTTCTGCCAATGCAGCATTAGCAGACACACTTTGCGATGGAGAGAGGCTGTGGTTTCAGACGACCGTTGAAATCTCGGAACTGACCATCTGTCTTGTTCACTTCTGCAGCTCTGTACGTTTATGGACACTTGATCGCAGTGTTGTTTCTGTGCATGCTCACTTAAAATACCAAACATTTGGATAGATGATAGTGAAGTACACTATGTAATTTCTCACACCATTATGTGCCTCTCTGTCTCTATAATAATTAACTCGGTTACACTTTTTTTTAAGGTGTCATTCTTACAGTGTAATTCTATATTTAAGGACTGAGTAATATTAAGCAACTACATGTACTACTGTACTGTATAGGGTTAGGGTAGGATTATAATTTGGTTGAGGGTTAGTTTCATGCAATTATGCATAATTTACTGTTTTTACTATTGTAAGTACATGTAACATAACAGGGACACTCTTTCCCAGCTTGCATTTTTTGATAATTTTCACAAAACTTTCATGGCCCCCAGAATATTTGAACATGCAATATATCAAAAGCCTCGTTTTATTTTAGCTTCATGCTTACTTTTTTTTAATCAACAAAAAAGCAACATTTTGAACAAAAAGCTGAGAAAATAAAATGTTTGTCAAAGCAGCAGTCCTATGGCTATGCCTCATCCTGGATTTTACCTGTGCATAAGCAATGCTTTTATCGCTTGTTTCTGCTTCTTTTTTTCATCAATGTTTTGATCCGGAGATTCTCTATTCTTTCAGAAGATGCGTAACAGCACCCCCCTACCATATAACAGTGAAAACATTGATCGCCGGGGAATTTCTGTCCATGGCAGGAAAGCGCTGTGTCATAAATGACGGAAAATTCCATTAATCGCGGAGAAAGAGTTAACATGAATTACAGAGCAACAAAGTGAATTTTTTTCCCTACAGTTGATTCAATCGTATTGGACTTTGTATGCTAAACAACAACTATTAATATGCTTGTGATTTTTTTTAGCATACCATTATTAGTTTTTTAAAGAAATACTATTATTTTTACAAAACTATGTTGTATATGCATAGACTGATATTAGTCTTAAAAAATGTTAAATATACAAATTACACAACAGTAACAGTTCTTAGTTCATTTCTAGGTTGCCAAATTTATAGGCTGAAGTGAGATTTTGATCACATGGGCTGAATAAATCACATGTGCCTATTTGACATGTGGTGGATGAAACGTATTGCCTGGTATACAGTATCTTTACCAAACAGTCACATTTCTTACCAGTGAATTAATTGAAAAGCAAATACTAAATGTATTTTTGGATGCTCTGCACTGTGTAACAATATATATATATATATTTCTTATAAACATACGTCTTGTTTGTCAACTGCTTTAAACAGCAAGATAATTAAAAAGCTTTAGATAGAACAAATATTTAATGAAAATTAATATTCTAAATTATTGCAGTCATTGTTACGTTGTCTGCTTGACATGCTACTTATAACAAATAGTTTTGTGAAATGGATATATGCACATGAATCTGAATGCGTAACGTACAGAATAAAGAGAACATAACAGTTCTCATCTCTCAAGTGCATCAATCTGTCAGCACCTGACCCACAATAACACTGCATGTATGACCTCTGGTAAAGAACTCTCATGTTTGGGAGAGCTTGGGTCCTGCACTTTTCCTAATGTAGTTTGATTTGTGGCCTCTTCCAAAAACACTTTCGTCTCATTCTCTCCAGTACAGCAGAAAGATAACTTTTATGGAAAGATATTTTCCATTGGTGCAGACTCTTGATGCTTTAGACCAGTCAATCGAGAACGTCTGTGTTAGACCAATCATTTGCTGATTCATAGCTGTGTGTGTCTCACATCAAATGCGGGATAGCTGGCAACTCGGAATTGGACTCATAAATGCCTCATGTTCAGTGTGAGTCAGTTATGCGAACTCAGTAACAGCTCTGAGCGTTTCTGATTCAAACGGCTAAATCACAAGTGATGTTTTTGTGAACCTGACTCATTAAAAAGAACCAGGTCATAAGAGTCATCGGACATGTCGGCTCGTGCTGTGTTTCAGTTGCCTGCTGTAAACATTGGTGCAAGATGATTTCCAAATTGCCAAAATCCCTGAATATGTATGCGCATATTACATATGTAACCTTTAAAGAAGGCAAGTCTTTTAAAACTTTGAGTCGGATTAGTATGTGCTAACTTTGAAATCAGACTTGATCAATAACTCCCTTGTCGGATTGGATCAGATATTGGTCAATGAGCCCATGTGGATTTGGGACAATAATTATCAGGATTGAGGTGGACACAGAATTGTTCCATTCGTCTTTACAATAACAGGCCCACTTAGGGGTCTCTCGAACAACAGGTTATCATTTTTAGATCAATAGAACTCTTGCTGTGCAATTTTGCCTCTCACTTTGCACAATGGACAGGGCACCATCTGCTTAAAAGAGATTGTGTGTTTGTTAGTGTGTGTGTGTGTGTGTGTGTGTGTGTGTGTGTGTGTGTGTGTGTGTGTGTGTGTGTGTACAAAAATACAGAAGCTAAAAGCTATGATTTGCTGGTTGAAAGCCCACAGGCTTTGATGTGCCGTGAATGACAATTATGAACTAAAAGAGAAGTGACTGTATAGAACTTGATGGGTGTTTTTGATTGGCTGAATTACCTGAACCTAACTGTAAACATTATGGCTTTGTATTTTATAGTTAAATGTGAAGGCTTTGTGATTGCAGTGATGTCAGGCTTCTACTTAAGCTTTAGCAGGTTTTTACACTTAAATATGACATTGTTGTTGTGAATTACAAGATACATAAATGCTATATGAAGGCTGTGGGTACACAAGATCCTGGTTAAGCCCTGGCTTATTTTGAAGACAAAAGCACCATAAAAGTAGTTTATATGACTCCCAAGTCTTCTGAAGATGATTTTTCTGATAATTTTTTTGTAATATCTTGCCCTCTGGCAAAGCTCTCAAATCTCAATTGTCTGTATTTAAACTTGAATGTTCAAAACTGTCACTTTCAGCATTCAAGAATTCGACAGTCATTTCAAGACAAAATGTCACGTTAGCTAACGAATAGTTTTAGATTACATTATATATTATGACTTGGCAGCTAACGTCATATTTTCACCTTCACACATCTCTCTCCACTCGCCTACCTAAGCATCTGAAAAGAGATCGCATGAATAGGCATTCACTGGAACCCGACAGTCAGAGAACAATATTGGAAATACTGCATGGCCTGCAGGACTGCAAGAGTGTGAAGGACAAATATTGAGTGAAACACAGCCTTTATTCAATAATACACACCACATATTAGTTTCTTCTGAAAACATCTTTGTTGAAATTGTTTTTCTTTATTTATTCGAGCACATAGGGTCTTGAAGTCTTTCAGGTTCAAAATAAGTTAAGCGGTGTTGCCAGCAGCTGTGGATGTTTAAAATCAGAAATGTGCACCTTTTTTCTTTTTTTTATCACTCATATTCCTTCTTCTGCACAAAAATGTGTTGGAACTGTAACAACTGAGACTGAACCTCTGCTACTATTGTAATTCAAGTGCTCTCAGTTCATTTTTAGTCAACTTTACAATACGGGTGCACTAATGTGCATTAATTCATGCAACTAATGCACAGATAATTTTGAGTTAATGTATGACTCATAAAGATCTAAACCATTCATTAATGATTACTGCATCACCAATTAATAAAGAGCCTGTCCGATTAATTGATTAAGTAATGTATATGAATTGCTATTAATTAAATGTACCATCATGTATTAATTCCTTAACATTAAATAATAGTGTAGCCTAAATGAATGTGTTAATTACGTCGAAGCCATGCATTTCAACTTCCAGTTGTCTGCTTTAATTAATCATAATGATTTTCAAAGATATCATTATGTTATGACTTTTAGTTGATTATCTGTGAATTAGTTAAGCATGAATTATATTAGTGAACCTGTAAGTGTTAAAAAAAATTATGTTATGAAGTACAGAGCTTACTGGCTTTACATGCTGATGACATGAGCTGTTGATAACTTTGCACAGACACATTTAGTATGTGATTTTATAGTTTCATAATCATAAATTGACTTGCGAAATTGCGATGTGCCAGTAAATTAATTGTGATTTATTACATCAATATTTTCGGAGAAAATTAAGACAAATTCAACTGCAGAATTTGCTAAAACATACTTTAATATTTGGTTTTAAACTGCAACAATGCATGCTTGTATTGCTGTGATGGTAGGGAAATTCTTTCTTATGAAATGTATGGTTTATAGGGAACATGTATGGTTAATTTTGTGTTGTTTTTAATTTAAAGCTTCTTATTACAGAACATCTTATTACACTTGTTGGACTTTTAACTGCTGCTTGTTTCACATAGAGCTACTTTCATTTGCATGTGTAAATATAACAAACATTCCTTTTTTTTCTTTTCTTTTTAACAGGGTAATTATTGTTAACTAAAAGACTTCTGTTAATGGAAATAAAGCTGAAAATTGGTGAGTCTGTTAACTTGTAGAGCCTCTTACTGTATTATCAGCAAAAGGAAGACAAGTGTAATACAATATATTTTATTACCAAAAGACACACAAGAATAACTTAACACAACTGAATAGCATGAATGATAATAGAATAAATCTCTTATAAAATTCGTGTGATTAAGTTGGGCGTGGCTATGGCAGAGTTATGTTATCTAATGGAAAGATAAACTTCTGTTTCTCTGAAACTAATAAGGTGAAGAACCGGATTATGCACCAAACAAATAAACGAAAGACTCTTTGTCCTTGCCCTGAAGTAGGCGCAGAAGGTCCGTAACAATCTGGAGCCCGCAGATGAAGGATCCTTGAAGTGAAGATGAACCTAACCTTGTTGCAAATGTGCACATGTCTGTTTATCTTCTGCCTCTCTGGGCCAGACACTCAAAACTTGTTCAATTAGCTTTTTTCTCTCTGGCATGGAGACTCGGGACGTACTGTAGTTGATACAGTCTCGCTGAACAAAGACTCAGAACGCAATGTTTGTTAATGTCTCTTTCCTCCCATACTGGAGGCTCAGAACGTGGTCATATCTTTTGCTGCCTCACAAGCTGTAGTAGACCCAGATCATGGAATCTGTTGTTGTCTCTCAGGATGAACCGGTGTCTCAAAACTGTGTGGTGTATCTGTTACAGTCTCTTCCCTTACAGGACTGAGACCCAGAACTTGGTGGATATGTTTCTGTCTCACCTTTGCAGGCCGAGACTCAGAACGAGAAGTGTCTGTTGAAAATATGGATCTGTTTGCATCAGTTTTAAGGTTTCCAAACATAGTTATGAATGGATTTGGATGGATCATTGTGATCTCTCTTTGTTTCACCCACTACTGCTGATCCTGATGAATTCTTATGGCAGTCACAGATGGTATCTAGATGGGTGAAGATGGCAGAAACTGCATGTGGACCAAGTCCTGTCCTTCCCGGGCTTGGTACCAGTGGTCTTCTTCTTGCTCTCTAAGAGGTGTCTGGCTGTTGTCCTAGCATCTTTATCTGATGGCGTTGGACATTTTATTTGTGTTAGTCCACCAAGATCCAATCAAAATGTAGCAAACCTTTGTCCACTGTTTCGGAAAGAGAAGGGGCCGGCCATAAACCGGGCCCTGTAATGTTCTGTTCAACACAAGATTTTACAGAGTATCTCAAAGAAACGGCTTCATTTGAAGAAGAACCATAAACAGTTTTATAGCCTTACACACACACCGCACTGTGTAACTATACTAAACTTGATCTTCATGAGTGTCAGATTTTTGTGTAATGAGGAAAAAATATGACATTCATCACGGCGTGCAGTTCTAGTCATTAGAGCAGAAATGATCATCACACATTACAGAAGCCAGTCTCAAGGGCCAATTGTTCAGGGCTTAACAAACAAGCTTTTTACTTCACTCCCATATGAATTAGTTCAAACACGTCTCCCTCATGGCCACAATTTCCAGTCGTTAATGTAAATCTCGAATAAACAAAGAAAAGGAATAAATTACACATGCATCAGGAACTAAAGTTAAGAAAGTAGCGTCCCTCATTAATATGCGTCCTAGCCTGGTGGAAGGAGAGGACTGGATTGTTTAATTGAAGTAATGAATTGTCTCGTCGTGTTTGGTTTGATCAAACTGTGGCTGGGTTGTTTTTTTTTTTTTTTTTATCGGACTATTCCCTCCCTAATCCAGCTCAGGCACTAATGTTGAACAATGCTCCAATAAGATATAGAAAGTCTCATTTTGCCTGCTGTCATGTTGATTTATTCTCATGTCTGTAGTCATGATACATTGCCTTCCCAGCCTCCACAAAACTCTCTGCATATGGTTGCATCTGTCAGAGAGCCTTTGAGTTTTTTGGGTTCAAAATACCAGCCCACAGGTTCTGCTATTCCCGACTGAGGCTGAAAAACATCAGGCTATCACCGACAAGCACACAGATGGATGAAAAGCCACGTCAAAGACATGCAATGATGCTTTTCAACAGTGAGCTGCTAATTTGCTTTTCGATCCAAAAATGTGGTTGTGATTTTACTTCTTATTTGACGTTGTCATTAGTCCAAAACACTAGCACATGCATACATCTGTTAGATGTTGAAATAATGTATTTCCTCATTTTGTTTGAATTTAGTTCAGAGCACTTTTCTCATTGAGTTTAATCAGCGGATTAACAGATGGTGTTGCAACCTGAAGTATGTTTTATGTATCTGTCTGTATGTCATTTCAGGAAATGTGTCACATCTATTCTTTTATTTAAATGCATTCATTGTGACTCTTTATGCAATGCCAAGTTACACCTCCAGTATTAGAAGCTTATCGTGTTACTGACCTCAAATTGCAAAGTCATTTTGATTTTCCCAAGTAATAAATGATGTTTTGCATGCGCTTGCAACACCAACGTCATGGGTTTGATTCCCAGGGAAAGCAAGAACTGATCAGAATGTTAATGTGTAGCTTGAAATGCAATGTAAGTCGCTTTGGATAAAAGCGTCTGCCAAACGCTTAAATGTAATGATGTATAAAATACAAGCAAATGTGTTTGCTCATGTAAAATAGATGTCGGTAATTGGCTAAAATATCTACCATTTGAATAATATTTTATTTCAAAAGATTTTGAATATTTATGTCCCAAATGTATCACAATCATGTTTGTCAGACATTTTCCCAACTTTTCTGCAATTAAAATGGACTATTTTAGTGAAGTTATACTTCTCAATCCAGACATTTTATTTATTTAACAAATACAGCATATACGTGTCAATATACAATTCAAGTAAATACAATTTACAATGGGTTTACATGAGTAAACAAAAGCAAACATGTAAATATACAGACCCGGATCAGCAGGCTGTAGTTAGTAAAAGTAAATAATTACATTTGACCGGCAGATGGGATGTGATTGTATCTAATGAAGTGCAGGTGTTTGAGGGTAGCCGGTGAAACCTGATGGTTATTTGATAGGCGTTTTGTGTGGAAATGGAGATGTTTTTGTCTGGTGGCCACTGTTTATGATGCTGCAGTACCACTTACCAGCCACTTCAACTTGAGAAGATGGACATTTCAATGTTGGTTGTTTGCTCTCCTAATGATATCAGTAAAGAACAGTAAACCACATCTGGCAAAACCAGATCCCTTCCTTATTAAATTTAGCCCCATATCCTTTAGCTTTGCAGGTACTGCTTTCTGCGGGGAGAGACTGTCTTATAGCGGGAGACACCTGTTCCAGTGACGAGACCTGCAGCCCGCGCCTCCGGACCCTACGCCAATGCGTTGCCGGGAACGGCAGCATGAAACTCGGCCCCGGGGCCCGCAGTCAGTGTGCAAATGCGGTCTCTGCGCTGTTGTCCAGCCCTCTGCACGGCTGCCAGTGCAGACGAGGCATGAAGAGAGAGAAAAACTGTCTCAGCATATATTGGAGTCTCCACCAATCTGGAATGCATGGTGAGTAACACAATAATGCCTTTCTTCATATCTAAATGTCTCGAGGCCACCCTTGAGAAAGTAAACTATTTCGGAAAAAGTTTAAAGGAAGTGTCTTATTATCACTAAGGTATTAAAAACTGTAATATTTTTACAATTTAAAACAACTGTTTTCCATTTGAATATGTTTTAAAATGTAACTTATTCCTGTGATGGTAAAGCTGAATTTTCAGCATCATTTCTCCAGTCTTCAGTGTCACACGATTCAGCAAAAATCATTCTAATATGCTGATCTGCTGCTCAAGAAACATTTCTTGTTATTATCAATGTTGAAAATGGTTGTGCTGCTTAATATCTTTTTTATACATTTATACATTATAAATTTTTTCAGGATGCTTTGATGATTGGAAAGTTAAAAAGAACAGCATTTTCTTTTTTACATAGACATCTTTTAAAACAATGTGAAACTGTCACTTTTGGTCAATTTAATGCTTTAATTGTATTTATGACTGGTACACATTGTATGATTTTGGGCTGTCCCAGATGAAAGGGGTACATTAGAGAGGTTCAAAGACAGTCGTTGTCATTGTCTTGCAACCAAATAAAGCGTGCGAAAACTTTTGTGACAGTGTCTGAAATTTAGCACAATCATCTCACAGTGTTTACTGCTACTGACTAAAGCCAATAAAAATGCAACATGAAATGGCATATTTATCAACGCGGCATGGCGGTAAAATATAAAACCACTTACCTCAAGCTCCATTTGCAAAATTGGCATGCCAAGTTGGCCTCTTTTCCCTTGCCACGACCGCATCCATATTCTCCTCTCTTGCTTCCTCCACTTTTTCCAGCGCACATAAAAACAAAAATTCTTCTATATTAGTTTGCGTCGTAGCCTACGATTCAATAGGTGTCATCATCGTACATTTACATACATGTACAGGTACACCCAAGTTTTTAGATAAATGTCATACAGCGTGATTTGTAATAATCTTATAGGATTACCGAAATCATACAGTCTGTAGCAGGCATAATAGGATAAGTGTATATAACCTAACCCTAATCCTATCCCCAACTGTTTATTGAAACAAAGCTTCAAAAACGTATAACTCAGAAATTGGTACAGCCGTCACAAGCATGAACATATTAACATATGACTGCCTAACAACACATACTCAGTATTGAGTAACTTGACCTGCCCTGATGAAGTATAAACTATGGTATGCAGCAGTCATTTACATGTTGAATTCTTAAAGCTGTCAACGACAGAATGGAAAATGTACATTAAACACAATGTCCTAGCCAGGCGCAACACAATAAAGCGCCAAGCGATAAAATCTCTTATAAATTTATTTTATAAAGTTGATATCCTAACCAACCGCACTAAGTTCACAACAGGAGATTTTGTCGGTTGCCTGGTTTCTTGATGCATTTCTTGCCACGTCTAGCCCAGAGTGAAATCTCACTGGTATGTACAGTAGATGGTAAAAATATAAACCCATTTTACACTTTTAAGACCCCTTTAAAAATCAGGCACAGACAAAACATCTACTGTGATATAATGAAGCATTTCAAGTTTCTATATTGGTTATATAAAGTTTTAGATTTGTCAGAATACACAGCAACGTTTGAATGGCTGTCGTAGCGTGGTGTATTGGTAAATTTTGAGATAGTTCTAACAACATCTGTGATCATGTCACACCTGGTTAGGACATTGTAAAAAAAATAAAAAAAAATAAATAAAAAAACCTTATGCCTGTTTTTGATTAAAAATACCTAGACTAACAGTATTGCTGGACTCCACATGATCCCATAAAATATATAGTTCTCTATAAAACCTTTTATATAGGATTTCATTTCTGAAATTTGTTCTTGCAGGGCTTAACCTGGTAGAGAACTATCCGTATGAAGCAGTGCAGAAAGGCTATGACTTTGTCCGTCTGGCCTCCATCACCGCAGGTAAGATCAATTTAATACAATATGGCAATCTACTGCACAACCTGGCTTTTAAAATAACACTTTAGTAATGCAAAACTTGCATAACAAAGATATACTAAAATATGAAAATGCTCTTTAATGACAAAGAATGTGCGTTTGTGAAAAAGAATGTAAAAGAAAAAAAAAAAACGTTTGTAAAACCTTGATGTACATGTGAAGGAAGAAAAACGTATTGCAGTGCATGTAATCGTGGACAATGCTTGAATATTTCAAACATTTCATTTCAATGTATGTGTCTTTATCTAGAGCCTCTTTATATTGTGACTAAGGGAGCTCAGGGATTAGAAAAAGACTAATTTAACAAAAAGGCAGTTAGAAATAAAAAAAACACACACTATAACACACAGGGACCCTAGTACAATAATCTTCACTTCAAATGTCATGGTTCCCAGAACATCTTATTAGCATGTGTATTAGCAGTGTAAATGTGTCTCCGGTGTGGGAGAGTCTCAGTCGTTGTGTATTAGCGTTGCTCTGAAACTTGTTTTCACTGTCATCTCCTTTAGTCATACCCTTGTTTTTGCTCAGCTGTCTTGTGGAAATTAGTCATAGAGTCTCAGTTTGTTTGTTAAAGCTTTGTGTCTGGACTGGATTTTTCATCATCTCTGTAAGAATCAACAAAGCTTTTATCTGAATGATGTGGACCGACATTCTTGGTTCTTCTGTGATTATTAATCGCAATGAAATAGAGAGAGATTTCGAGAGCCAGAGTGAGCTGCTTATTTTCATTTTCCTCAGGTTTTACTGACCTTAGCCTTAGTTATTTGCTGTGCTTTTGCATTAACATCATGATGCAGACCATTCTGTTTGATGATGTTGATCGGAATGCTAAAATTATTTCTTGGAAAGACCTTTTCACGGTATTCCTTTTAATTTGTTCCATCTCCTTTCACATCAAGAGGCATTTCCTTTGGTCGTAAATTAATGAGTTGTGCCTCAGAGTAGTCCATTTATTTGAGTTGTCTGAACCTCCTACAGTACATTACCCCTGCATTTCCTTTTTCACAACATGATGTTTTATTAACAGATTTCGGGAGGAGCACGTTCATATAGTAATTTAAATTAGCGCGACAGGTGGTATATATACCCTATGTCCCACGACAGTTCTCCAGCATCCCTCCACCACCCCATCTCCTCACTGCTAACTGTTCCTATCCCAGCCTGGGATGGGGAAATACTCTGGGTTCGGCCAAATTCCGACCCCAGAGCCCTCCCCATCGGACAGCAGGCCAAATACGCATTACCTGTACTCTATCTGATTAAATGTAAGTGTGAACTTCTGAAATGTGCGAATGTGATAGCCACAGAACATCTAGTACCCCAAAAGTCGTACAAATAAAGTTTCTAGTTACAACCAAAAGCAGAAGTTTTAGCACTTTGTAAAAACAAAAATCAAACATCTAAGATTTAAAGAATCATGAAGAGAATAAAATATTTTTATTTTACAGATGAAGTCATATCATTAAGAGATTAAAACAGTAAAAATTTTGAGGAAAAAAGTCTTAGCATTATAAGACAAGTCATAATGACAAAATGAGAATACTGTAAATGCTTCATAATCTAATCTTCGTAAATGCTTCATAATCTAATCTTCATTCTCATCTCGAAACATTTTGTTCTCAAAACGTAATTCTTGCAATGTTACAGTTTAATTTTCTAAATATTACGGTAACACTTTATTTTGATGGTCCCATTCTTTGCTTTAGGGTTAGGGTTACTTATTAACTCATTCGAGTATTAGTAGACTGTCTGCTTAATATCTGCAAACTCTTTATTGTGATGCTCTTCCAACAGACACTCTACTGACTATAAGTAACTTTGCAAGTACGTCAACTTATTCTAACCCTAACCCTACCAGTCTACTAATACTCGACTAACACCCTAATGAGAGTTAGTAGACATGTACAGTAGGTGCAATGTTATTTATAGTCAACAGAATGTGTTAAAGGGACCATCAAAATAAAGTCAAACTAATATTACTTTTATTTTTTATTTTAACATGCCACTAAAATGCTGTTGCAGTTTTACAGCATAGGCAGTGTTACTAAAACTCAATAAAAGTAAGTAAAAAATAAATAGAAATATGGAAAACAAAAAGACCTAAAATCAAAACACTGATTTAATGAGCCTAATGTAACATCAATAACTTTTAAATCTCAATAGAACCGTATAGGAACAGAAGACTGATCCAGCCAAAATTGGTCTTGATAAGATGAACAAGGTGCTGCAAAGAACCATTGAAGTCTGATGTTTTGATGTATCCGAACAAATCCATTTAGTTGTTTGTAGGCTGAACAGCAAAAAGCCTCACAGAGATTGGCTGTCAGCCCACATTCTTCAACTCTCATTTAAATACAAAGTTTCTCACTGTTTTGATGCTTTCCCCATTTGCTCCTCTCCATTTTTAGTCCCACAACACCTTGTGAATTTAAAACGTCCGCTCATCTCCACTCACTCTGTGCCGCTGTATGTACGATACTTATGTTGTCTGATGCATTTCATGAGTCAAAATATCATGATGGACATGCAGTTTCACATAAACGTTTCATCATCTTGTCATATGTCTATACTGAACATTGTATAGCCAAACCTTTGACCAGTGTTATAGTATTTGAGACCCGATGAGTTGGGACTAATCTCCAAGACCATATTTTCATGATCTTCGTCTTATCATAAACTCGGGAGCATTTGGACTTTGAGTGCTTTCACACTAGAACTTTTGATGAACAGTTTTCCGAGTCCGCTTCAGAAAGGTGATCTGGGGTCATGTGAACTCTGGTACGGGTCGCTGCTGATATAACACAATCGTACTAAATTGCAGAAGTGAAGTATTAAAGGCACACTATGTACGATTTTTGGATCAAAATATTTAATGACCACCAGAACAATGTTATATTTGTTGTTGATTTGTGTACTTACATTATCCCAAATGTTTCCAAGAATGTTTAAATCCAGAGAAATTAGCAGTTTTAACCAGGACACGGACCGTGTCTGTGCGTCGCCTATCAATGACATCATACCTGTGTTACCCTCGATTTCCAGTTATATTTTGTAGAAACGTCTCAGGTTACGTATGTAACCCTGGTTCCCTGAGAGGGAACGAGACGCTGCGTTGAGACGCGGTGGGAACGCCTTGCGTGATTGCGTCGTGAAGCACATCTAAAATCAGTCCAATGGAAACGGGAGACGTCATGGGCGGGTGACGTCACCGACCAGGAAGCTATAAAGCACTCCCGCGATCAGAGAACACTAGCTTTGAAAAAGCCTGAAGCAAGATGATCACAGGTATGCAGGGAGTATGGCAAAGCAACGCAGCGTCTCGTTCCCTCTCAGGGAACCAGGGTTACATACGTAACCTGAGACGTTCCCTTTCAAGGGAACTCGAGCTGCGTTGAGACGCGGTGGGAACCCTATACCCACGACGCCATATGACAAATGCCTGTACTGTATGAAGACCATGCGCACACTAGAAACAAGCCCCCTAGACCCTGGAGTGGAGTCTAGGTCCAAGTCATAAAAAATAGACAACTGTATGCGGTAAGGACATCCTGCCGCATTACAGATGTCGTGGAGAGAAACTCCTGAATTTAAAGCCCAGAGGCAGCCATACCCCTAGTAGAGTGGGCCCGGACAGCCAAAGGTGAAGGCTGTCCAGCCGCTACATAAGCAAGTGAGATAGCCTCAACTACTCGCTTGCTCAATATCTGTCTTTAGCTTTTCCTGATTAAGGTGGAGGACAGGAGGCCTGCAGCACAAATGACCCGCAAATTGAGTAGGGACCTAGGAATACAACCCGGCCTGGGGTGAAGACTACCACCATACCAGGTGCAAATCCAAGTACGTGCAGGCCTCAGCCTCATGTACCACGGAGAAGATGAAATAAGGATCTCTCCTCAGAGATAACCCAGCAAAGAAACATACATTGCAGAAATCAAGTACTGTACCATAGGGCAGATAGCAAGATTCAGAAGGTGTTCTGCACACCAGGCAGAGAACAGTTTACATTTCAATTTTCAGTCTTCTCGTGGAGGGAGCTAGACTGGAGTAAGGTCTCCACGACCTCAGTCGAGAGACCTGAATCTATGAGCTGGGCCCCCTCAGAGGCCGAGCCCACAGTATCCATGACTCCAGATGAGGGTAACTCCCGGGAGCAGAGATATCGGGAAATGCGTACAGGTGTAGCCTCGACCACACCTAATACATCGCATCCAGTCCAAGCGGAGCTGGATGCGTCAGGGATAACCAGAAAGGCAAAGTTTTAACCGAAGTTCTCCCAAAGAAGCTCCACCACCTCGGGGTGAAGTCTCCATTCCCCGGGCCTCAGCCCCTGCCTCAACAGGATATCTGCTCTGATATACGAGACCATCAGTGTGTTGTCCGGGAGGACAGGCACATGGTGACCTCTTGGTTCTGACAGGAAGTATTGAGACTCTCGGAATACCGCCATCACTTCTAGCCAATTATGTGCCAAAAGGAGATGGTCCTGCCAAAGACCCTTCGCCGAATGACCACTCATGATCACCCCCCACTTGTGAGGGAAGCATCCGTCGATAGCATAAGCGTCAACAAGAAGCCCCCAACACTGGGCCTGGGCGAGAAACCAAGGTTCTTTCACATGACCGAGGCACGTAGGCATAGCCGCGTGACCTTGATCATGCGAAAACGGATTTCCCCTCGGAGAAAACCCCTTGGTCCTGAGCCACCACTGCAGGGGTCTCATGTACAGAAGGCCAAAAGTAATTACGTTGGACGCAGCTGCCACAAGACCCAACAGTCTGAAACTGTTCCACAGTGAGTGACTGGCCTAGTTTTACCCCATTTACGGCGAATCATTTATAACACCTGGAAAAGTGGTCCTCTGAGCTGGGAGGAGCACACTCTTCTTGGCGTTGAGTCGCAACCCCAACATCTTAAATGAGACAGAACGACATCTCGATGCCGAACTGCTATCTGCTCAAATTGAGCTAGGATCAACCAATCGTCGATAGTATAATACGCAAATGCGCTGGAGTCTCAGAGGAGCCAGAGCTGCATCCACGCATATTGTAAAGGTGTGGGGTGATAAACCTAGGCCGCACGGAAGAACCCGATATTGGTATGCTTCGCCCCCGAAAGCAAACCTCAGGAACCTCCTGTGATGAGGATGGATAGATAAGCGTCCTTCACGTCTATTGTGACAGACCAGTCCTCGGGCTGAATCTGTGACACAATCATATTAGCGTAAGCATACTATGAACATGAGATTCTGAAACCTGCCGTTTAATTGACGCAGGTCTAGAATAGGACGCAACCCCTCATCCTCATTCGGAACAATGAAGAAGCGGCTGTAAAACCCTGACTGTCTGCTGGGAGGAGGAACCCCTTCTATAGCTCCTTTTTGCAAAAGTGTCAGCACTTCCTGCTCCATAACCAGAGCCTGCTCGAGGTCCACCACTGTGGGGAGGACCCCTAGAAATCTGGGCGGACGAGAACCGAACTGAATTCTGAACCCTTTTCTATAGTGTGCAGGACCCACTGAGAAATATGTGGCAGTAGTTTCCACGCTGCCAGAAATTCTGCTAAGGGCACCAGTCTCTCGAGACTGGCCTCTGGATTTGGTTGAACAGTCACTTCAGTGCCCTGAAGCGGCGAACCGGCAGGGAACAACCGAACTGACCGTTCTACGACCCTCCTCGGAGGATCGTTTGGGGACGCTGACACCTCGGTGCCCTGAACGGAGGACCGGCAGGGAACAACCGAACTGGCAGCGCTGCGACCCTCCTCAAAGAGTCGCACCCCAGAGGTCGCCGAGGAGAAGCGATTTCTCAAAACCGTCCCTGCCCCGGAGGAACCTTCAGAAGCCTGATAGCCTCAGCGTCAGGACTTCTTGTCTAAGTTTTACTAGAGATAACGACAGTCCTCAGATCTTGCCTACCTCTAACTATCTTAGCTCCAACAACCCTCCTCGGAGGATCGTTGGAAAGAGCAGGCACCTCGGTGCCCTGAAACGGCGAACCGGCAGGGAAACCGAACTGACTGCTCTACGACCCTCCTCGGAGGATCGTTTGGGGACGCTGACACCTCGGTGCCCTGAACGGAGGACCGGCAGGGAACAACCGAACTGGCAGCGCTGCGACCCTCCTCAGAGAGTCGCACCCCAGAGGGCGCCGAGGAGAAACGATTTCTCAAAACCGTCCCTGCCCCGGAGGAACCTTCAGAAGCCTGATAGCCTCAGCGTCAGGACTTCTTGTCTAAGTTTTATTAGAGATAACGACAGTCCTCAGATCTTGCCTACCTCTAACTGTCTTAGCTCCAACGACCCTCCTCGGAGGATCGTTGGAAAGAGCAGGCACCTCGGTGCCCCGAAACGGCGAACCGGCTGGGAAACCGAACTGACTGCTCTACGACCCTCCTCGGAGGATCGTTTGGGGACGCTGACACCTCAGTGTCCTGAAACGGTGAACCGGCAGGAGAACCGAACTGGCAGCGTTGCGACCCTCCTCAGAGAGTCGCACCCCAGAGGGCGCCGAGGAGAAACGATTTCTCAAAACCGTCCCTACCCCGGAGGGGACCACCCTCAGAAGCCTGCAGCCTCAGCGTCAGGGCTTCTTCTTCCAAGCTAAATTAGAGATAAAACAGTTCTCAGATCTTGCATATCTCTAACTGGCTAGACAGCGACCGCCACCCAGGTCCCTCTCGATTGTGGATGAGCCCGAATGGCGACGCTCTAATTTGCAGCACTTTAAGCTGCGAGGAGCTTTAGTAGGCTGAGACTGCTCCCGCCCAGCAGTCTCAGGAACATTAGATCGGTGAGGAAGACACCTCTGGAACACCGCTGGATAAAATATATCTTCATTTTGTTGAAAGCAAAGCGTTCAGAGAACAGACATATATATATTATTATTAGTTTATTTTCTTTTTTTTTTTTTTTTTTTTTACATCAGAAAAACTTATATATATATATATATATATATCACTCCGTGGCCACCAGCAGGAAAACAACCGAACTGGCAGCGCTGCGACCCTCCTCAGAGAGTCGCCCCTCACATACATCCATGTCCTTATATAGTTTACCCACCAATGCTGCCTAATAATATTTATCTATTATTTATGACGGCTGGTGGATAACGTCAGGGAAATGATGACGCCGACTCGGGAGAGAGATAGCTAGTAAGCGTCTCTTTAACCCGAGGCACTGTCATACTATGACATTTAATACTCAAAACATTACTTTAGTAGAAGTTTTGGGGATAAACACATAAAATAGAAACCGGTTTATTCCACGATCTCAACTCCTCAGTGTAGAGATAGGAAAAAACGGCAATCCCCGACGAGGAGGCTGAGATATAGAGATTTAATTATATTCTCACTCTCATAATGTTCAGTTGGCCAGAAAACATTTAACTTCAATCAGCACAAAATAAAACCTCCTTTTATAAGCTCTTTATACAACAGAGTTATGAGCTGACTTATTTATTTATTCATTGAAAACTCACACACATCTGCTTTATTCATATATATATATATATAGATATACACATATATTGTTTTTAAACACTAACGATCACCAATTCCTCGGAACTGGAGATCGCAGCACGAGAGTCTCATCGCGGGGAAAAGAAAACGCAGCGCGTGCTTCTCCCCGAGATAAGCCACTGGATTTAACACGAGAAGGCAGAGATAGGGCGCGCCCGTCTCAAACCTCGCTGTTAGATCCATTTGCGCTCCCCAAGATGCGCGTCGCCGCTGTGCCTCGGCAGCAGCGGGACTCGCGCCTCGGGAAGCGCGCACCGAATCGTCCTCCTCGAAGAACGCCCGGCGGGAGCGAGGTGATTAACAGACAACCTCTCGCAACTCAGTCAGCCCCCTCGAGAACTGACTGGGTATGCTCACTCCCAAACAAGCAACGCAAAGCTGATGCGCGTCCCCAACCGAGATAACACGAGGGTAGGGAACAACACAACGTTTTGAATTCTTGTTTCTTCATAATATATATCTAGATACTGAGACAGACAACAATAAATAGACATGGACAGACAGAGAGCGCTTGCTGAAGGCAACAAAGCTAGTGTTCTCTGATCGCGGGAGTGCTTTATAGCTTCCTGGTCGGTGACGTCACCCGCCCATGACGTCTCCCGTTTCCATTGGACTGATTTTAGATGTGCTTCACGACGCAATCACGCAAGGCGTTCCCACCGCGTCTCAACGCAGCTCGAGTTCCCTTGAAAGGGAACCATGGAAACACCAAAGACGCTTTCATATATTATGTGTTTTAATAGACAGGTTAGCATTAGAGTGCGGATCGGGCCGACTTTTTCAGTCCGAGCCCGGCCCACGTCCGACAGAGCAGTAACCGAACCCGACCCGAGCCCGACAGGCACAAAGATATTTATGTTCGAGCCCGACCCGAGCCCGACAGTTAAAATCCCATTTTTTTCTCATACTAATGACAATTGTACATTTGTTTGTGTGGAAAGCCCGCTTTTATTAAGCAACTGTAGGAAGTAGTGGTGTCAACAATAATCGATTCGGCGATGCATCGCAATGCGGGATATGCACGATTCAGCATCGATGCGGCAAAGTGCCATAATCGATTATGTCACTGTTTATTTTCTGGCCTTGAGTTGGACAATAAAGTTACTTTCGTGGGCATAACAACAACAACAATCAAGACGGCTGAGGCGGAGGGAGATGACCGCGATAGACGGGTAATTAAAAACGCACCTAAAGCTTGGAAAAGCGGATATCTGGGCACATTTCGGATTCTACGAAGTTAATGGGAAACTAAACAAGACGAGGCTGAACACAGGAGCGCAGCTTCGCGGCTGAGACACGAATAGACTAACATAAAGCTTTTACTTTTAAACACAAAAGGCACGTCCATTTGAATAAAAAAATTATATTTATTAAACAAACCAGATCAAGAGCAAAAACTAAATAAAGTGCATAACTGAAAAATAAAGCATAGGCTCAAAACTAATACAAACAGTGGCACTGCGCATTGGGCTCCAATCATTTTTTCCCGTCTTCTAAAAAAATAATGCTGCCACACTGCCGATGTCTTTGTTGACATGATAGAAGAGGACTGACTATGAATTAAACGGTCTTTCAATTAAATAAATAATATTCAGCAAACCTTCTAGTAGCCTACTTTCCTCAATCTGTCTCTCTTTTCCGGTGGTTTGGGCTAATCCAAAAGAAGTGAAAACAAGGGGGGTGTTCTGAAGACAGACTGTTACCTGTGAAACAGGGGTGCTCTGAAAACACCCCCATTAGCAATTAGTGCTTTCCACCTGATGAAACGAACGCGCAAAACAAATTAAATGAACGCGGCAAAACTGATGAAATTAACGCGCAAAACGAATGAAATGAACGCGGCAAAACTGATGAAATGAACGCGGCAAAACTGATGAAATGAACGCGGCAAAACTGATGAAATGAACGCGGCAAAACTGATGAAATGAACGCGGCAAAACTGATGAAATGAACGCGGCAAAAAATCGACCAATCAGAATTTTGGTCAAGCAAGAACGTATCGACCAACAATCTAGAAAGCAGTGATTTATGTTTTCTTTTTCAGGTTTGAAAATGCCATATACAATACCCTGTAGCCTACCATTCAATTTTATTTTGTTTAATGACATTTATGTCAAAGATACAGGAGAGTGATAATACACACATAGCAGCCAATAAAATCTGTTGTTCAATATATCTGACTGCTTGTATTGCCTCATGACTGATGAAACATTTGCCTTGTTGTGTGCAGTAGAATTTTGATGCATCGCAATGCATCGTAGAATCGAATTGAATCGAATCGTTAGCTGGTGAATCGTAATCGAATTGAATTGTGAGGGCAGTGCCAATGCACACCCCTAGTAGGAAGGCAATCGGAAATGTCAACAGGACAAGCGCATCAGCGCGCGGAGCAACAAGCGCTCTTAACACCTGGCGCGCGCGCACATTATGCACGCGTTTCGTTGTCACGGCTACATAAACAAATGTCCGCACACAGGAAGACGGATGTTATGGTAATATTTTACATGTATTTTAATCACAAAAACGAACGTTTGCATCAAGTGAAAGCATCAGGCACATCGGCTACCTACATAAGTTGTTTTAAATTTAAAATGTTCAATGCCTTATCGCGCTGATGTGACCGAGCCCGACCCGAACCCGAACATCATTTCTAAATATCTGTCCGAACCCGGCCCGGCCCGTCGGGTACCGGCGGGTCCCGTCGGGCTCGGGTCGGGTATCCATCCTCTAGTTAGCATCTATTTGGATATAGTCATTGACAGAAAAACTAATCATTGTTATACAGCTCAACACAGTATTTTTGTTTAAATCTCATTTTCTTGTACTAAGTACTACTAAGACATAATCAAGCTATGTCTTTGTTAAAAAAAAAAAAAAAAAAAACGACCTCTAGTGGCGAAAAATTTAAAACTGTGTGTTTGTGGGTGTTCTCTCTAACATTCCTGACAAGTGTGACTGACGCACTGCAAGCAGAGGAGAAATAGACTCCTGCATACTTTAGAACATTATTTTGCAGTACATTTGCGGCACATTAGATGCGAGAGCTTTTCTGTACAGATTCGTTTGGACCAAGACCAAGCGTTCAAAAAACCAAAGTATAAAAGTGAGGCAAGCAACTCTCAGCATTCTCCTGCTTTGTCATTACATAGTAACAGGGGTAAACAGCTGCCACTTTAATGACAGAAATGTACAGTGGTTTGGACCCAAATATACCATGTGAACACAATCTAATGGTAGCAGGGAGTGGGGGGAGCAATCAAACTCAGACCAAGCAATTGAACCAAGTGTGAAAGCACCCTTAGTCTTGTTTCAGATTTGAGACTGATTCCATAACTACACTGTCTGAATCATTCAGACCCTCTTTAGGTCTCTGTATTGCCTTGGACTCGACCCTCTTCTTCTTGACTCTGATTTAACCTACTCGGGTCTCAGCCTGGACTCTGGTCTCGACTACAAACAGGGCCAGGGCTAGAGGCGAGAAAGGCGGTGATGATTTGGCTTTCTGATTTCCGCAACAACTGGAACGCGATTCCCCCCATCCTCCACCACCAGAACACGATTTCAATTAAGGACATACCTGCAGGGGTGTCCACCACCAGAACACGATTTCAATTAAGGACATACCTGCAGGGGTGTCCACCACCAGAACACGATTTCAATAAAGGACATACCTGCAGGGGTGTCCCGGATTCTCTTCCTAGGGCCCTAACACTGCCTTTGACTTCAATTTTTTTAACCTTTGATGGTGTAAAGTCTTGTCCATATTGTAGCCTATTCTGGCCAATAACAACCTATTTAGACAGGTAGAGACTCTCTGACAGACACGTAAAACAACCAACCCAAGTTTATTTTGTTTTACTTGGTGCTTAGGAGCAAGTCTATCTGAAATGAATCATAGCACAGTAATAAAAAATGTGGCACAAAAAAAAAGTATTCTCATTGACTGTCTTTACAGAAAACCAATTTTGTCATCAGAATTTTGGTTGATACTATGAGGCTGAGACTAACTGGATATTAACTGCACTGTGTGACCAAACAGACCTGATTTTATCTCTTCAGTCAGTCCTAAAGATTGAATTTGAGAAACATTTGAATTCTCCACAGACTCTGAGGTCGGTATGACAACAGTGAACCGCTGCCTGGATGCGGCCAAAGCTTGCAACATCGACGATGTGTGCCAGAAACTGCGCACAGAGTACGTGTCAACATGCATCAAGCCATCCACCAAGTCGGGTTTGTGTAACCAATCAAGATGCAACAAAGCCTTGCGACGGTTCTTCGACCGCGTGCCCCCGGAGTACACCCACGAGCTGCTGTTCTGCCCTTGCAGCGACATGGCCTGTTCGGAGAGACGGCGACAGACCATTGTGCCCAGCTGCTCCTATGAGGGAGAAGATAAACCCAGCTGCCTCTCCCAGATGAGGATCTGTAAGGCTGACTATGTTTGCAGGTCAGTTTCGGAGGCCTCTCTTCTCTTTGGGCTTGGACAGCCACTAACCTTGGCTTTTCTATAGCTGTCTAGAGAAAAGAGAGTACTCACGATAAGAAAAAAGCTATTCTTCACATTCCTCGTAATCGATGTCTGTATAAATGGGCACTGGATAGACAAAGTAAAGCTACGAGACCCTGAAATGTTTTAGAAGTCAGGCTGGTAAAACTGTGATCAGTGCAAGTTAGATAAAGTCAGATTCAATAACTTCATCAAGACTTTATTGGCATATTAATGGCATACTATTCTGGATCCTCAGATAGTATACAGCAGTGTGACAGGCATTACTGTTCAGTCTATCACTATAAATAACAGAGAGAAAACTATAAGGTGATGATTCATTGGTATTAAGAGAGGATCTAAACAGTTCAGCTTTGAAAAATAATTTGGTTGTGAGGTAGAACAAATTCTCTTCCAATAACTGATTAACTGACTCAGATGTCATAATTTCAAGAAAAGCAGCACGCTGTGATTATGATGGTGACTATTTATCAAAGTCCTTGTCATGATGTTGGCATTTAAACCAACTGGTTGGTCGCAGGTCGCTGGCAGCGTCATGGAAAAAAAGGGGAAAACAATGCTTTAAAATTGTGAATTGTGAAAAATCTAAAGTCTAAAAGTGGGGGGAAATGTTGCCCATATTGTTTTTACTTCTCTATGTGAAACGATTTTGCTTCTGTTTTGGGATGCCATTTGATGTCCAGTTGAATTTAAAACGTATTGTGAAGTGAAGCCAGTTTAGAAGCCGATTAAGACCATGTTGGTGATCGTCTTCATGCGTATGTCAGTATGGCTAACACACTTATTAGGATGTTTCTGTCCACTTGGCTGCTGTCCATTCATATAACAGTTGTGCTTGTTCTTCAGGTCTCGTTTGGCCCAGTTTCAGTACGACTGCCAGCCAGAGGAGCAGGCTGCCAGCGGCTGCAAGCAGGGAAACTATGCAACATGTCTTATTGCTTACACTGGACTGATAGGTAAGTAGTTAAAAAAATTATTAGATAATTGTTCTGCAAATCAGTATGGCAAAGGATTTTCATGAGAATGTGGCTGTTTCTTTGTCATCTCCATTATTAAAACAGAGCAAGTCTTGTGTAATTAATTTAGAGTGTAATACCTTTGTTATTCCCTTGCTCAAAGATAGACAGGGACACCTGAGTGTATGTGATGAGAGACTATAAAACTACCCAGGCACTTTCAAAGTCATGGAGAGATTGATTTCACTTCCCAATAAAACATATTGAAAGCAATATTTTTTACGAGGCTTTTTGTTACATAACCCCATTTTGTTTGTTTAGTTCTGCTTCATGCTCATTTGATATATATTGAGCAAACAGAATCCCCTATAAATAAATCTCTTTTTTAAACAAAAATATTTTATTCGACAAACATACTTTTGACAGGAAATTTGATTTTGAAATGTATAATACATATTGTTATAATAGCCTACATATTATTTTATATGTATACTTTGTATTTAAATTTTCATATATAAAAATATACAGTATATATATATATATATATATATATATATATATATATATATATATATATATATATATATACTCACACTGATGATATATACATCTCCTATATATATTAGTGCTGGGCAAAGATTAATCGCGATTAATTGCATCCAAAATAAAAGTTTGTGTTTACATACTGTATATATATATTTATACATTATATTATAAATATTGGCTACATATGATATATATATATATATATATATATATATATATATATATATAACACATTTTTCTTAAATATATTCATGCATGTCTGTGTATTTATATATATAAAACAATCATACACAGTACACGCACATATATTATGTAAACACAAACATTTATTATGCATGCGATTAATCGTGATTAACCTTTGCCCAGCACTAATATATATATAAAGTATATATACACTGATAATATATTTATATTATATATATATATATATATATATATATACATCTCCTAACAAGGCTACATATTAAGGTCTAAATTAAGATGGCAAGCAAACAATAATTTCTTGTAATATATATATATATATATATGCTGTTTTGTGTACTGATCATGTTATTGGAAATCACAAAAGTTACCATGCTCACACAGGCCTTTTGGTATTGCAGGCAGCTCAATCACCCCAAACTACGTGGACAACTCCACATCCAACGTGTCTCCCTGGTGCTCGTGTTCAGCCAGCGGGAATCTGAGAGATCAGTGCAATGACTTCCTGAACTATTTCACAGAAAACGTCTGTCTAAGTGAGTCAATGCTGCTCCTGTATATCATCTGTGTCAGCCGTCATATCTGAGTCATGAACATCTGATATGTGAAAGGACGTTGCATGTGTAGTCTGGCATGAGAACTCTATGGTTATTGTTAGTCAACATAGTAATGTCAGGGCAGAATTACAGGCTCTGTTTTAAACCCTTTGGTGCAACAGATTTATCACAGTCAAAGTTTCTGAACTTTAAATTCAGAAATGAATTTTAAACACTAAGTGCAGATTTTCAAATGAAGGCCACGGCTGTTGCAATGAGGGAAAATGCATTTAAATTACATTTAGCTGCCCATAAACTTTTTAATTCTTTAAAGTAGAAGTTTATATTAAAGTTGAATGTCCTTCACAGCAGTACAGAACAGTATCAAATCTCCTCTTGCTATTCACTGCACCATTCGTCATACTTTCTCTGTTATACTGGATCACATCAAACTAGTGTTCAGCCCCACTGCACAGAAAACAGAATTGTCAGCCTGCCTCTCTCACACGACAGAACATTTCAGAAATCCCCTAATCGGCCTCTCATCGCTTGTATCCCGATTCTCCATTTAAGCAGAACCAGGGACATTTTTTTAAAACGTTTGAAGAGTGACAATTTTTCAGATTGTCTCTCTATGGTTTGTGTTGGAATGTATTCAGTAACAGGGTTTTATCCATGTAGGACTATGATAAGAATTGTAAAGATTAATTATAATAATTCTTGGTGAAAAAGGGTTTGCCTTCACCTCACCCTTAACACCAAAGTAATGTTCTTGAAACCTGACAGAATAAATGGGCTTTTAGAGATAGTGAACCATTTCAACATTTATTGTGTAAAACTTATTCATATATAAAAATATTTACCGTATATAAATTACAGTCCAATATGACCACAAACTAATGTTTTTCAAAATGTTGTTTACCAATAGTGTCAGACAGTGAAGAGCTTGAGATATGAGACATGTGATGTGTTAAGAAAATAAAGAGAAATAAAAGTATATATATTTTTTGGGGTCGGTAAGAATATTTGTTTATGTTATAGAACATTAAAAACATTTGAACTCATGTTTTAATGATTCTCTTATGCTCAACAAGGCTGTATTTATTTAATCAAAAATACATAAAAAAAACTGCAATATTGTGAAATAATACTACAATTTATGTAACTGTTTTCTATTGAAATATATTAAATGTAATTTATTTCTGTAATGACAGATTACTCATTACTCCTCCAGAAAGCATTCTAATATGATGATTTAAGGCTCAAAAAACATTTCTAATTAATATCAATGTTGAAAACAGTTGTGGTGCTTAATCTTTTTTTTTATTTAAAAACAACAGCATTTATTTTGTAACATTAAAAAGATTGGTTACACTTTATTTTACGGTGTCATTGTTACAGTGCAATTATACATTGAAGTACTGAGTAATATTAATTAAGTGCATGTACTTAGGGTAGGATTAGGGTTTGGTTGAGGGTTAGTTGCATGCAATTATGCATAATTAACCGTTGTAAGTACAGTACATGTAACAAGGACACTGTAACATAAAGTGTTACCTAAAGATTTGTCACTTGTGATCGATTTAATGTGTCCTTGCAGAATAAAAGTATTAATTAATTTTAAAAAACAAACAAACAAAAATCTTACTGACCCCAAACATTTGCAATTCAACTATAGTGAAATGTGTGCGAGTTTGTTTTCTGAAAATGCACAGTGCACATATAGAGGAAAACCCCATAAATATGCAATATTTAGATAATTTGTTGCAGTTTGGCATCTGATGTTAAGCAGGCTAGAGACGTTTAAAAATGTGAAGAGCTATCTAAAGTGCAAAGCTCTCTCTGATGTATGCCAGAAGCCGCAAGCATTAATGAATCTCTGATTGATATCCAGCCCCCTCTCAGTCACACTTCTCCAGTCCCGTCCCTGCGTTTCTGAAGGCCCTTATGTATTATATATAGCAATTCATCAAAACAGTCGATTCCGCCGCAATATTCTGCTCAGTCCTGTTCAAACAGAGATCTCTTACATGAAGCAACTCCTCAGACAGCCAAATGGCAGCTCTCGGAGTGAGCGATGTGAGCGGATGAGAGTGATGTTTGGTCAAGCCACTCATCTGTGAGTTAATGAGAGGATGTGGAGAGGCAGGTGCAGCCGTGTGGCCTGAGCAGAATACAGAGCGCCCCGAAAGCGCCAAGCTCTTCTCAGTCCGGCATTCAAATAGGCGTCTGATAACAGAAGCGGTTGCGGATGGAAAGTGGTGTCTGTTTCACTCAGAGCTGTGGATGTCTTGTCTGTTACACGAATAGGGAACGCTCTCCTGACGTTTGGGAATGGAATGGACTTCACGCCCACTCCCCCCAAACTGCTGCGGTTAAGTCCTGTGACGGACAGAGGGCCACGGCGGACGACTCCTGCGTTTGTCACCATGGAGACCGAGCAGAACGCTCTGAGCCCAGCTAAACCCACACAGGTGAGGGTTGGAGATGGAGAGCAGTTTGGTTATGAGTTTATAACTACCTTGAATGTCGTGTGACTCCGAAGGAACTGGCTTCACACAATAAAGAGGTATTTCATCTGATGCTGAGAGATTGCAAAATTGGGCAGATTTTTCTAGAGCTTTATGCCCTTATGAAATGGAAAATGGGGGTTCTCTTAGAGCAGGGGTCGGGAACCTTTTTTGACCAAAGAGCCATTTGTTCATTTTCGGATAATGCTTTTTTACCAAAAGAGCCTTATCAATATTATTAAAAAACAGCATTCCCCCCCCCAATAACTTTATTAGACCCATAGTAAACTAAAAACATACAAATATGCAGCAAAATAATAAATAATAATTAGCTAAATGTAATTCACTGTGAGGTTGACTTACCACATGAGGAGCATACTGTAAATCCTCTTCAGAGTTTGTGTGTTAGTGAGTGAAGAACAACGCACAGTGCTTACGGTGTTCCATACCGTTGGCTCTAGTCGGTCACTGTAGTTTTTTTGGGGGCCAATTCAGCAAGTTGAATCGGCGTCGGTAAGAGAGAACTCTGATTGGCTGTTCAGCTCAGCGAACGAGAATAAAAGCGAAAGTAATGAAATCGAGCAAATGTGTCAAGACGTTACAGACAGAAGGCTGTTATAAGTTTACGTCATCTTATGAGCATTCGAATGCACTAATATTTGCGAACAATCCTACATGAGGCCCATTTTTCAGTCCATTTCATACCCATATGGGCCCCACATCCAAATGTTGGCTGGGAAGGTGCGCAACCGAAGACAAAAGCCCTATTCAGACAAGACTAGTTTTCTAAACAACGCTTTAGTTACCATTTTTATCACTCGACGTCTATGTTTTCATGTACCGATTCGGATGGGACTTAAATCTCTGTGTTTATTACAGAAGTGGGAGTTTGTGTTTTCAATACATGGCCGTTACAGAAGGTCATGTGCTGTGCGTGCGTCAAGTATATTTCACGAGTTCACACTTACATATAATTAGAGGGAGTAAAGTTTAATGCGTATTTGGCGTGCTGTCCGGGGGGAGGGCTCCGAGCTCGGAGTTCGGCCCGAACCAATAGTACAGTGGCTTATTATAATAAATAAGTGAGCAGAGAAATACAAGACAAGAGTCTTATCTTATCTGACACTGATACTAAAATGGGCAGTTTCCGCGATTTGGGTCTATTTATTAATTGTATATGTAATTTTTTCGGATACCAACCATATTGAAATGAAAATAAAGCACGCGGAAATATTGGTGTGCAAACGGTAGGTCAAAGACACGAGGAGAAGCGTTAGGATAATACATCAGCAATCACAAACATTTGCATTCGGAAGGGATTAGATTAGAGGTTGTGTGAGAAAAACACAGATTTGGCAGATTCAGATGGGATTAAAATCACAAAGTACGTCTGTGAAACACGGATTTCTCTAACGACCCCTGGAAAACTAGTCCCGTCCGAATAGGGTTAAAGGCTACTATGCTTGTCCGTGTTCCGCTCGGAGTGTGCGCACAGAAAGCATTATATCATTAGCGGATTCAGTCTTCTTTCCCACTTTTAATATTTCATTTTAATATCAAGCACATCCCACTCTTTACTCTCTCCTTCCTCCATGTTTCTTTATTAATAGGGCTGTAACGATTAATCGCGATTAATCGAAATCCAAAATAAAAGTTTGTGTTTACATAGTATATGTGTGTGTATTGTGTATAATTATTTTGTATATATAAATACACACACATGCATGTATATATTTGAGAATTATTTGCATTTATATACTGCATATATATTTTTATATGATTTATATTATATATAAATAGAACTATTTTATATATAAATAACACATTTTTTATTAAATATATACATGCATGTGTGTGTATTTATATATACAAAATAATTTATACACAATAAACACACATATATTATGTAAACACAAACTTTTATTTTGGATTTCGATTAATCGCGATTAATCGTTACAGCCCTATTTATTAATAACTGAAAGCTGCACGGATTATTATTCGGACATAAATACAACACATTTAAAGGACATAAAATGCCTCTGCTGCAAAATCTAAAGTCCCCTTTGAGATGTTCCGAAATGTCTCTTGGCACAGCAGAGCTCAATAAAAGGATATGTTTAGTCCAGTCACTTTTTAAATTTACATTTAAATGTTCGCTGCTGTTCCAAAAATCTTTCTTTTCGCCATTACCACGAACAAGCTATGTAGCCCCTTGCCCTTACCTATGGTAAACTTGCAGGAGCTCAAGCTTACCATAGAAATGTATGCGATTTGCCTTTGATTTCTGTCATGACACTTGCGAACAGCAGTGAACACGCACTTTGGCTGGTACAACTTGAAATATATTATTATTCTAAAACTGTTCATTAACTTCAGTACAACAGAGGAATAGTGATGTGTGCTTTTTCTGCAGAAAGCTGATATCTAGTGATGTGTCTAATTTTTATAGTTACAATTTAGTTGGTAAAGGGTGAGAGATTGGAAAGCCACATGTTTTTTTTGTTAAAGAGCCAGGTGTGGTAGAGCCCATAGGTTCGCGACCCCTCTTACAGTAAAACCAGGGCTGCATGATTAATTTAAATAAAACCAAAATTATGATATGGCTTAGTGCCATTACCAAACTTGCAATGGCTATGTATTTAATGAAATATTTGCAGAGTGAAGCACAGCACTGTGCTAATTTACACGCAAGCAGCTCATGATACAGTGTTTTCAGTGTTTTAGAGTAGATCAGTTCACAGTAAATGAATATCTCTGAATCCAATCTGTTTGGGTCGCGTATAATGTGCATTTGATAATATAACATGCGACAAACCGTCTTCCCAAACTTTTAATGAGAAGCACTTAAAAAAGTGTCAAGTGTTCTTGGGGATTTTTTTTTTTGTTGGGAAATGCAAATGTAGTCTTGATTGCAACTCCCATTATAAACTACTATACTAATGCTTTCTCGTCTTGTTCTTCAGGACTCTGCAAAGGTGAGACTTTGGTCTGACTCCACCGCGTCCTTCGACACACACCAGAACTCAGCTCGAGCGTTTGCTGCGGCGGCGCTACCTGTCTGGATTTGTATGTTTCTTAGCGTCTTGCTCAGCTGTGATGAGTAAACAGACTTAAAGACTTTTGGGACATCTATTCTGACGGGCCCACGAGTTTGAACAGACTGGAACATATTCAGCTACAGAGCTGAAGAAACCGGCCATACTGGCCTCATTTCTCTAACACTGAAGTCATCGTGTTTTCTCTGTTTCTGTGGAACCGCCAGTAAAACCAACAGAATCTGAATTTGCAAGGCACTTTTGTAGAAATGAATGTGGTTAGTCAAACACAAAGGCCAGTGGAAAATGTACCTGTACATATGTACATAGCGTCACACAGAGTCAATATGAAACTGTGTTGTTCATTGAGAATTTCAGTGTAAAGTCATATTTTTGTGTGAATTCAAAAGACTAGATCCAACAAGTTTCTAAAGCCCAAATTACCTTCTAGCACTCCGAAATCAATTCCTGATGAAATGTGGAGCGGAGAGAAATGAAGCTTTTTCTTCTGTCATTTATAGTTGCTCATGCATCAGTTCAACCATTTGGAGATCCCCTTGAGGAAAACAGGGATTTAATATCATTCTGTTCAACTTGACTGAAGAGAAGACATAGGCTATTTCTAATCAATAATGGAATGGTAATGCCTTTAGGTGGAAGTAAACAATACTTTTCTCAAAGCTCATAGCACAAAACCAGATGCAGAATTTGCTATTTTGGACATATACTTGTCCAACTAAGCAATCTTCAGATTTCGAGACTCAACATTGTTCTGGCGTCATCACAGCTGATCTCCTTTATGTATAATATGGTGTGTTTATAAGGAATCCCGGTGGTTATGATCATATATGAGGGCTGATGATGTGGTAATGGGGTAGGAGAGGTGTTTGAGGCGTCCCGCTCCGGCCCCTGGTAAGAAAGCCCTTGATATGTCTAAAGGAAGGCTGGGAATCTCATTATGGAACATTCTTTGGTTCATCATACGGCACTAATAAAAGATGCTGGTTCATTTAAAGCCTGTTGTTGTTCCTTTGTGACTCAGAAACCTTGAACAAACTGGCACAAAAATGTGGAAAAGTTATTAAGGTGAAACTCCACACGGTGTGTGTCTTTGTCAAAAAACATGCTTAGGGCCAAATGTGTGGAGAAACGGTTATTCATAGCGAGAAGAGAAGCTATAGAGATTCCTTGTCCGACAGAGAGGTAGTTTATGGCCAGGTAAATCAAGTGAACTGTGGCAGGGGGATTATTTGGATCTCAAGAAGGGAAGAACATTTTGTCAAAACTTGAGCGTGCTAAATCCATTAATTCCACAAAAGGTATTATTTAGGGGAACTCTATTAATTTTTTAACAAGAACCACAAAAAAGTTACTTTAAAGTTATTTGACTACCTCTGATGTAAAATTTGACTGGGGTGTATATATATATATATATAAAATAAAATAAAATAAATGGATAAAAATAAAATAAACTTAAACTTTAAAGGGATACTTCACCTCTGGAAAAATGAATGTGTATTTAAATGGGTCATTTATGTAGTAAAATTGGGAGCCTTCTAGACTGAGAAAAAGCCAGAAAATGTATTTTTTGGCTCATGTGGATGAAAGACAACAACTCCCAGAAGGCACTTGCTTCACAGCCCTACGAGGCCACTCCCAAGCCACGCCCACCGGTAAGAACGCAGTTAAACATCTAGGCTAGGCTACTAAATGACTCAAAACTTAAAAGACGCCGTTCTATCATGAGTCTCCTTGACAAGTCTGCCCAGGATTGTCCGGAATTGGCCCAAAATGTCCGTAATTCGGCTTTTGCGTTCTACAGTCGCCATTCATTATGTTTACTGTGGCGAGCAGGACAAGGCTGAGAGCCGGGGGAGAACGACGTGAGTCCGATGGCGTGATTACTGATGAGCGTACACACCGTTCTCGTGGAGGAGGTCAGGGAGGAGCGGGAATTTTCTTAGCAATGCTAAAACGCACATCAACCGATCACTTGTTTAGCGTTCAAGTAAACACTACATTCCCAGTGGCGTAGGTTTGATTTTGAAATTGGTGGGGACGGGGACATATATTTTAAGGTTTGATCGAAATTATTGCTAGGGATATATCAGTGTCACTGGATATTGGTAGGGACACGTCCCTAGCGTCCCTACTAAATTCTACGCCCCAATCGGAATGAATTCAGTTAGATTGAAACAAAAGGTGTGCATGTAAACAATGAATGGCAACTGTAGAAAGCAAAAGCCGAATCCCTGACATCTTGGACGATCTCGACGGCCGGACATGTCCGGGAAAAAGGATGTCTGGTCACCCCTATTACTCAGCTTTCTCCACAGAACAAGAACCTGTTAGCTTAGCTTCCAAAAAAAGATGGCTGACACTATTTGTGCATTTTGTGAGTGAGAGCCCACCCTCTATGGGCGGGTTGAAAACATGCGGCACAAGCTCCTACTACTGGCGTAGTCTCTAGCCTCTGGCCAAAAAATCCTCAGATGACACAAAATTACGATTTTTGCGTCATCAGAGGATTTTTTCCAGACAAAAAATACATAAATCTCTCGTCTCAGGGGGACATGTGGGAGGGAAGCACGGTAATTCGAAAATACTACAGGTTTTCGGTAACAATTTATTTTGATGGTCCCTTTTGAACATTCTGTTAACTGTGTAGTAAGTAACTGTGCAAATACATGTCAACTAACTCTCATTAGAGTATCAGTAGACTGTCTGCTTAATATCTGCAAACTCTTTATTGTGATGCTCCTCCAACAGACACTCTACTGACTGTAAGTAACTTTGCAACTACATGCCAACTTATTACCCTAACAGTCTACTAACGCTCTACTAACACTCTAATGACCAGGTTTTCTACTGATACAAAGCTTAATACATTTTATTTAATAAAATATGTTTTACATTTTTTCTTTAACAATAAATAATAGATTAAATGAAATATCAATAAAACAAGTGTTATTAGCTCAGTACGCATAACCTAAAAATAAATCTGTTTGAAATATGCCAGTTTGGCAAACTATAGTTTCTCTTCATCTATTGTCTCATTGGTTTTGGTCTATATATACGGGAGTGATAAGCAGAGTGATGGTGTTCTGACCCAAATTCTTAGTAAAATAACTCAAACACTCAGTCATCTGCTTTCATCATGGTCTGTTACCCAATTGCGCAGGATATCAAGATCCTCAGACCCACATGGAAAAATGCTGCAGCCCGTCCTGGCACTGTGCCCAGTTATAATGGAGCTTTTCCATTCCAATCCTCTTTAACATATTTTATTGATTAGATCCCAGACACAGATATGGATTTCTTAAATAAAAAGGCCCATATTCAAGCAAAAAAAAAAAAAAATGGTTTATGCTCTTTTTTTTCTTTTCATTTCCTTTTTTCACCAACTCATTTTCCATTTTCATTAGAAATTAGTCTTCATTTATTCTTTTTTAGCCTACAAACCAGTAAAACAAGTAGCTACACATCACAGTCATAGTAATTCAAATATTCCCTATATGTATGATAAGTAACTAATTGTGCAATATTTAAATGTTCTATGTGATGTATACACAAAGTTTTTGTGGCTTTCACTCGGGCAGCCCTACCATCATTTGCTTTAGCTGACATTTAAAACCAGGTGCAACGGCGCAACAAGCACACTGCATCGCATTTTGGACTGGTTGCAAAATATTTATACTAAGCCCATATAATCACCGTGCTAGGGGAAAAATCAATTAAATCTATTTGCTGAGGCATGTTAAAAGGAGTTCATTTAAAAAAAGAGCCAGAGGCCCCATCCCGAAAGGGCACAGTGTTATAATACAACCGAGCACCTCTCCAGCCCTCATCCTTCCATTTTCAATCCCAGACCGTTCATTGATCCACTTGAGTGTAGGCCCACATCATCACGCAACGATCCATCTCAATATGATACCGACATCTCCATCAGAGGTAATTGTTGGGTACATTTATCTGAATATGTGTTGAAATGAAGTATTCAAGCATGTTCTATCTAGACAGCGATCCAGTGAGAGATCTGGGACGCAATTTCTTATTCTGAATAAACACCCTGTCACAGTGACGTTATGTTTGTGTGACTCCTGAGAACTAGCAAAGAGCATAATGCCATTTCACAGCTTTTTTAAATGAGCTAACTCTCCATATGTGTAAACATACAACTTTACATGCTGCACAATTTCACCCTCTGCTCAGTGAAATAGGCTCAGTGAATACAGAAGGTGACAGGTTATCGCTGACATTTATTCTTTTAAAAAAACTTGTAAATCCCAGTACCCTTTACAATTTAAATCCATCTTTTACTTCACAGAGTGAAATGTGGGTTCTTCCGCAGCATGGCTGCACCTGTTTCATTCATCTCACAGTGAAGATGTCAAAATACTCTGAGTTTCTGAGTGAATGGCTGGCAAAGTCCAACCTTCTGTCATCTCCTGTCTAGATTATGGTCTGTAGCCATTTCACGGTATTTACTATTTCATCATGGTAGAAACACGAGGATGTAATGTGTCATCGCACGGAGCAAGGGTCAGCTTCAGGATCTGAATAAATCCCTGCTGATGCCGGTTCCTATTACAATTTGTGAAGAACCTATATGAAGTCAAGCAAGATTGGATTGTAGGCTAGTGACTAGGGACATACATTTTGAGGTTGCCCCTTTTTCCTTTTGTCTAATGAATGGGCTATACCATAGAGAACCTTAGTGGGTCAGCTGGCTTGGGCCCCTTCATCACAAGGCCAAAATTCCCTCCCTGAAAGATGGAAACTATGTGTGGAAACATCCCAGCTAACAGGGAACGTTCCCAGAACATTCACTAACGTTCCTTAAAAGTTGTGTAAATGTTAGTACAAAACGTTATTAAAATAATGTTTTCGGAACGTTCATATAACGTTATTAACGTTCTTGTAACGTTGAGAGAAAACGTTCTTAGAACAACGTTCTTGGAACGTCTTTTTGACGTTATTTGTGATTGATCAAAGTTCTCATAACGTTGATATAAAACGTTCTTGGAACAACGTTCTTGGAACGTCTTTTTGACGTTATTTATGATTGATGAACGTTCTCATAACGTTGATTGAAAACGTTCTTAGAACAACGTTCTTGGAACGTCTTTATGACGTTATTTGTGATTGATGAAAGTTCTCATAACGTTGATAGAAAACGTTCTTAGAACAACGTTCTTGGAACGTCTTTTTGACGTTATTTGTGATTGATGAAAGTTCTCATAACGTTGATTGAAAACGTTCTTGGAACAATGTTCTTGGAACGTCTTTTTGACGTTATTTGTGATTGATGAACGTTCTCATAACGTTGATTGAAAACGTTCTTAGAACAAAGTTCTCGGAACGTCTTTTTGACGTTATTTGTGATTGATGAACGTTCTCATAACGTTGATTGAAAACGTTCTGGGAACAACGTTCTTGGAACGTCTTTTTGACGTTATTTGTGATTGATGAACGTTCTCATAACGTTGATAGAAAACGTTCTTAGAACAACGTTCTCGGAACGTCTTTTTGACATTATTTCGTGATTGATGAACGTTCTCATAACGTTGATAGAAAACGTTCTTAGAACAACGTTCTTGGAACGTCTTTTTGACGTTATTTGTGATTGATGAAAGTTCTCATAACGTTGATAGAAAACGTTCTTAGAACAACGTTCTTGGAACGTCTTTTTGACGTTATTTGTGATTGATGAAAGTTCTCATAACGTTGATAGAAAACGTTCTTAGAACAACGTTCTTGGAACATCTTTTTGACGTTATTTCGTGATTGATGAATGTTCTCATAACGTTGATTGAAAACGTTCTTAGAACAACGTTCTTGGAACGTCTTTTTGACGTTATTTGTGATTGATGAAAGTTCTCATAACGTTGATAGAAAACGTTCTTAGAACAACGTTCTTGGAACATCTTTTTGACGTTATTTCGTGATTAATGAACGTTCTCATAACGTTGAAATAAAACGTTCTTAGAACAACGTTCTTGGAACGTCTTTTTGACGTTATTTCGTGATTGATGAACGTTCTCATAACGTTGATTGAAAACGTTCTTAGAACAACGTTCTTGGAACGTCTTTTTGACGTTATTTGTGATTGATGAAAGTTCTCATAACGTTGATAGAAAACGTTCTTAGAACAACGTTCTTGGAACATCTTTGTGACGTTATTTCGTGATTGATGAACGTTCTCATAACGTTGATTGAAAATGTTCTTAGAACAACATTCTTGGAACGTCTTTTTGACGTTATTTGTGATTGATGAAAGTTCTCAAAACGTTGATAGAAAACGTTCTTAGAACAACGTTCTTGGAACATCTTTTTGACGTTATTTCGTGATTGATGAACGTTCTCATAACGTTGATTGAAAACGTTCTTAGAACAACGTTCTTGGAACGTCTTTTTGACGTTATTTGTGATTGATGAAAGTTCTCATAACGTTGATAGAAAACGTTCTTAGAACAACGTTCTTGGAACGTCTTTTTGACGTTATTTCGTGATTGATGAACGTTCTCATAGCGTTGATTGAAAACATTCTTAGAACAACGTTCTCCGAACGTCCTTATAATGTTATTAGTATTTTATGAATGTTATATTTAGGCTATCATACAACGTTCTGGGAACATGTTATTTGTTGAAATGTGTGCTTCTTAACATTAGTTTACAATCACTAGATTTGTATGACTATATATCCATATAAACATTTTAAACATCACAGTAGTTTATAACACCACCCCAATAAACCAGCACTTATAGCCTATAAATAATTTTATATTAACTAGTGCAAAATGCCGGTGCAAAATAAATTTTTGTGTGTGTTTTTAGTAATTGTTGTTTTGGTGTGTTTGAGTGCTCATTGTTACAATTACACAGCAAAAGTTCGGTGACATTTTTATTTGTGTATGGTAGAAAGCAAATAGGCCTACTGATCCTGAAATAATGACATAAAATAAATGTGGAAAATTGAACTATACGATTGAGGGAGCAGGCTACACAGTGAACTCAGAGAAAACGCTATACGCTTGAGCAAAAACAGTTTGTGTATAGGCTACAAATGATGTGAAAGAGATTGTGAACGCATTGAATATGATATGTTTTGTTGGTTAATAGCATAAGCTACTATTACACAGTAGCTATAACATTAAGCGCACCAGAAGTACATGTAATATTCAGATGTAAACAGCATAGCTGACTTACAGATTCAGTTAACATCCACAAATGAATAAGCGTGACGAATCAGGCAGCCGGCTACACAGTAACTCAGAGAAAACGCTACGCTTGAGCAAACAGTGTGCGAATAGGTTACTATAATTGATGGCAAAGTGCCTGTTAGGGTTAGGGTTAGGGTTAGGTTAGGGTCATTACAATCACACAGCAAAAGTACAGTGACATTTTTATTTGTGCACGGTAGAAAGCAAATACTGATACTGACATACAATAAATAAGGAAAATTTAACAACACGATTCAGGGAGCAGACTACACAGTGAACTCTGAGAAAAGCTGTGAATAAAATACAATATTCAGAAGTAAACTGTGTAGCTGACTAAATGTTTAGCTGACAGAGTGTTTATGTCAGAATGTTTATTTTTAAACAATTACCTTCTTTTGCCGATATATTTAGCGATATCTTTTGCATTTCTAATCCAAACAACGTCAAACTTGACACTGCACTTACTCGTGCCCGTAGCAAGAAACCTGTCAAGTTTGAAATCCATTGGACAAACGGTTCGAGAGATATGTGGTTAACAGTATACAGACAGACAGACAGACAGACAGACCTTCCTGTAATTTATAGATAGATATGCTATTCACATTATGTAAAGCTCTGTTAAATATATTGAAATACATTTTGAACATATATTATTTAAAAAATACATTGAACATAAACCTTTTAAATTGTTCCTCATGTTACATCTGTAAATTGTGTACATATTGTGTATATTTCATAAAATATATCCATGCCTTATCATGTTTAGTTTTTAATAAATGTTTAGCAATTTTATTTATACACCACGTTAACCATTTATATAAAGCTATATAATATTATAGACTATATTACATTATATTATAGCCTATTATAACCTATTATAAATGACTTTGTAAACATTGTTTTACACTCAATGCTTCATATTCTTATTTCGTTTACAGTTTGGTGATGGCCACGAGTCTATACACTTAATGTTAACCTCACATTTCAGGATATTTTATCTGATTATCAAATAATTCCCTCCATCATTTCTTCTTTCATGTAAATGCTGCGTGACTTCTACGTATTTTAATTTGCGCGCGCACTGAACATTCGAGTTGCTTTTGAACCAGATTTGAACTGGAGTTACCATGGAAACGGGCGGGGAGCTCAACTGACGACAAGCAGCAACTCTGTCTCTCACTGTTGGTTTTGCTAATTTCAGGTAAGTTTAGTCCCCAAAATTACACAAATAGTACATAAAAATGTTTCTGACCCATTCTTTCATGTAAATAACACGCTTCCGTTGAATATTTACTTTATAGAAATGGTTTAGTGTCTTCGGGAAAAGTCCGTTAGCATCTCAACTGTTAGACTTTAGCTGTAACTTAAGTTTAGGCTTTAGGCTTGTAATCTTGATTAGCGATTTTGTAAAGGTTTTGGTGGCAATTTTTCAATGTGAATGGAAGTAAACTAAATTATCTTAAAATGAATTAACTTAAAAGTAGTTATTCACTGGACGGTTAGCATTTCGTAGTTTTCACATGACGGAATGCCCTACAGGAGGGCAAATTGGGGTTTTATAATGCCATTTATGCCTAGTATTAACATGAATGTTAATTCACAGGTAAGTTAACGTTAATTCCAAGTCAGTTGAATCACCGTTTTCATATTAATGTGCTCTTTTAATTTAACGTTAAGCATACAGCGCGCGCGCGCGCGCACACACACACGTTACACACAGATGAATAACCTTACTTCAAAAAATGTATATATTCCTTGAGAAGCTACTTTTTGTTTTTGTTTTTTTTACAAGTGAATGAACGATTTATTTGTCCAAAGGACAAGTACAATACCAGGGTTAACGTTAATGCCAAGCCCTGGTTTATACATTTTTATAATTTTATTATAATAGCTTCAAAGAAGACCTTTCTCAATGCTGCTATTGTCATACAATGAAAGTATTATATTACTACTTCCATAGTATGGCAAATTAGTACAAATTAGAAAAGTTTAGCAGGTACACAGAATTTTGATGCACATTATCTTATTTTCCCCTCAATGATGGAAGTTCATTAATTTTCATGTGTAGCTAATCCTTTAGAATGTGTTATTGAACCTTTCCATTGTATTACATTTGTAAGCTAAATTTTAATCTGGTTTACAGTTTTTTTCCCAAAGAGACTTCCAATGGGACGGGCGTCTGAACTGGCGGATGCGGAGCATCAAGCTTCTACTAGTTCTTCTCCCTCGAGGCCAAAGCATACCAAACAGACATCATCCCATTACAGGACAACCGTTGGATGCATTGACCTCTGAATTGGAGCTCTAAGGTGAGAGAAACTATCCCCGTACTATGCTCGAAGACATAATTTTTGTCAGCATGCCAGCATGTTGTTGTGGAATGTACTGTTGCATGAGAAAAAAAACACTCCTCACATGTGAAAACACTTATTGCTTTACTGATCACTAACCAATCACATATGGTCAAAGGTCAGATTTCCTGTTTTGAACTATTGATGCCATCAATGGACAGAGACCCCACACACACAATTGTGTTCTTTACTGTATTCAAAAGAATATTCTTTTGGTTTACATATGTTTATGGTTGTGTTGTATGCTACTGTATACAACAGTAATGTTTGGCCTAATAAACATGTTATGTTTCTACATTGTATTGGTGTTTAGTGTACTTGTTCCCGCTCTCAGCAGATTACTGTCACTGTAAAACATTGTATTGAAGTGTAGATATAAGCCTATGAAAGACCAGAGTGCTTTAGATATAGAACAACAGTGTTTACATGGTATATCCAAAAATGTACTATTATGAAAGAAGTGTTTGCCATTTGATGCAAATGCTTCATTCTGTCATGTGGTTATGGCATTTTGAAATTTATAGTACTCAAAGCACAGTCTAAATAACTTTAGGGTTAACATTTATGGAGTAGCCACACTGTTATTATTAAATGTTTATGAAATAATAATTCACCAATTTTTAGTAACATCAGTCAATCTGTTCTCTTTACAGACGGGGCATGAAGAGACTGGACCACAGACTGGACCACAGTGCTAGTTTGGCACACCCACACTACTTATATTTAATAAGTTCACCCAAAAATGAGTATTCTGTCAGTAATTACTCACCCTCATGTTGTTCCAACCCCGTAAGACTTTCGTGAAATCTGACAGCTGTCTCACTCCTCCATAGGTCACACGCATCACACACATGACCAGCGTCGGCCAATGGTGAGCCTACGTGGTGACGTGCAACACATATATACTATGTGCAGTTATACTACGTAAACACACTTAGGCCCACGGAGAACATAATGAATAGTGGAATAAAGTCGTTAGTTTACAAAAAGTAATACAAAAAGTATTCTCGTTGCTTGATAAACATATGGTTGAGCCACTGTAGTCACTTGGACTATTTTAACGATGTCTTTAAAGGTGTAGTGTGTGATTTTTAGATTTACCCTCCGTCGGCTCTTGTCCTAAACAATATCTGTTTTCTGCAGCTTCTCATTCAAGTTAGTGACGAAACGCTCTGTAGCGCTGTTTGTTCGCTGTCGGCTACGGTAGAAACATGACGTCACAATATGTCGAGCTTCATAGAAGGGGCTGCCCGCGGTTATGTAGATATAAATGACTGTGTCATAAATGAAGGTAATAAAAACATAACGGTTCATTAAGTAAGGTCTTTATACACCACTGAAAACATAGTTATGGATCTTATATTGCATTTCTGTCAATAGATCCTCAGAAATATTACACATTGCACCTTTAATAACTATTTTGGGCCAGCAAGTTTCAATCCCTCAAGAAGCCTATGGAGGAGTGAGACAGCGCTCAGATTTCATCAAAAATATCTTAATTTGTGTTCCGAAGATGAAGGAAAGTCTTACGGGGTTGGAACAACATGAGGGTGAGTAATTACTGAGAGAGTTTTCATTTTTTGTGTGAACTATCCCTTTAAGACTTCCGTTCATCTTCAGAACACAAATTAAGATATTTTTGATGAAATATGAGAGCTGGCTCACTCCTCCATAGGCTTCTAGGCAATTTCATTCTGCCGGCCCAGAAAGTTAGTAAAGACAAGTTAAAATAGTCCATGTGACTACAGCGGCTCAACGTTTATCAAGCATTGACAATAATTTTTGTCGGCCTCTTTCTTGAGTGAGTTCACAAAAGTGCCGCACTACATCGAGACCCATCTGCGTCATCTTCTCAGTTCTCGCTGATCTCGTGAACTCTAGGGCTGGGATGATTAGTGGTCGACCGATATATCGCCCAGGCTGATATATCGGCCGATATAAGGCATTTTTCAAATATCGGCGTCGGCCGATTAGTTTTTCTGATTGGCCGACGTTTTGGAAGCGGGACTTTTATTTTGACTGGCGGCGCTGAGAACACAAGCGCCTGAGAAGAGAACAGCAAACGCCTTTCTGACTTATTTACAAAAGCATCATGCTACTACATTCTCTTTAATAAATGATTCAATAACAAATACATTTTGTAACAGTCACTTGTTGCCAGCTTGTGACGAAACAATGTAATCGATAAATGCGTTATTTTAAGCTGATTTAGGGGCCGATCACACCTAACGCGATTTTGGCAGTGAGAGGTGCCTTTTTTCAATTGATTTCTATGGCAGTGCGCGTTCTGCACGCTGTTTATGCGCCTCAGGCGCCTCGCGTTTTTGGAGTTAAAAAAAATCAACTTTGAGCGGTAAAAGTGTTTTTTTCACTGTCCAATTGAATGAATGGAGAGGCGGGTCTTCCGTTGTAGTGATGAAAGCTACAGTTGCTTTGAACGCCGGAGAGTGTGATGATGGAGGATAAACTTGTGGTGCTCTCGCGGGTTACCAGGAGCTTAACGACTTCAGGAATCGTAATGTTAACAGAAAGTAAACAAAGTTAATAAAAGGCTGATTTGACGTTTACTTGACTGACAGGGCAGCTGTTTCTGTGTTTGCCTAGCAGCCAACATAAAACGCAGTTCACTGCTCGTTCTGTGTGATTGGAACGATCACTGGTGCTGTTCTCTCAGGTTTCATCGAAAATATCTTGATTTGTGTTCTGAAGATCAACGGGGATGAAGTCTTACGGGGTTGGAACAACATGAGTAATTACTGACATAATTTTTTGGTGAACTAACCCTTAAACACAGTTTTCATTTCATTTAAATGTTTACATGAAAATATTTGTAGTTGTTTTTTTAAGCTATAATGTAGCGTTTAAAATGTATAATAATCATATGAAATGTTCTACTTTTTGATGTGATGTAAAAGTGCGCTTATAATTCACATGGTTGTTTTAATAAAAAAATTAAGTTGAACGAATGGTGCAGAATTGTTTTTCTAACCTTAAAATAACATTTTAACATGAAAGAAAGTGGACATTTTAATGTTCTTTGAATGTTGTATTGTTAATAACATTTTGGGGGAAAACGTTGCAGGAACGTTATGCTTACCTTAAGATAATGTTCCAGCAACGTTATGCCAATGTTCCAGCAATGTTATGCGAACATTCCGACAACATTATGGTAACCTTAAGATAACATTCCATGAACGTTATGCTAACCTTAAAAGAACGTTCCATGAACGTTATGCTAACCGTAAGAATGTTCCAGCAACGTTATGCTAACATTCCAGCAACGTTATGCTAACCTTAATATAACGTTCCAGCAACGTTATGCTAACCTTAAGATAATGTTCCAGCAACGTTATGCTAACGTTCCAGCAACGTAATGCTAACATTCCAGCAATGTTATGCTAACCTTAATATAACGTTCCAGCAACGTTATGCTAACCTTAAGATAATGTTCCAGCAACGTTATGCTAATGTTCCAGCAACGTTATGCTAACGTTCCAGCAACGTTATGCTAACCTTAAGATAACGTTCCAGCAACATTATGCTAACGTTCCAGCAATGTTATGCTAACGTTCCAGCAACGTTGTGCTAACCTTAAGATAACGTTCCAGCAACATTATGCTAACGTTCCGGCAACGTTATGCTAACGTTCCAGCAACGTTATGCTAACCTTAAGATAACGTTCCAGCAACATTATGCTAACGTTCCAGCAACGTTTTGCTACCATTAAGAAACCATTCCAGCAACGTTAAGCAAACTGGACATTTCAACGTTTTTAGAACATTTCAAATCAACGTTCCCACAACGTTCTCAGAACATAATTTTGTTAGCTGGGATTATACAATAATTTCACAACAAATACAATAAAATCACCATCAAGATATCTGTTCAGGCCAGTAGGTGGAAATGTCTGCCATGCCAGCAGTGTCAGACTGGAAGTTAGGGTGGTGCGTATCCTGCCCCAAACACTTCCCTTCACTATCACTGTATAAGCTCTAACCCCAACCAACCAGTAAACCTCTCCTTAATGGCGCCAAAAGCTCCACCCTAACACCCGTCATAGCTGTGCTATGAAACCCATTTATTTCAATGGCTTGCCGCTCGAGGACGGTTTGTTGCTGCTTCGACCAAAGCGCACACGCAGCGGAGCGTACCATTGGCAAGCTTGCGCGCACGCCGCGGTCAAAGTTCAAAATATTTTAACTTTCGCCACTGCGCTCTGTGACGAAAACCCGAGCGGCCAATAGAAACGAGGTATCCAAACAAGCGCGGAAAGCAAAGTGGATGAACAGCTAGTATTGTGTGTGTCGGAATTTTCAGAGCTATACAATACAAGTCTGCGGTTGTGGAGGGACATCGGGAGAAAATCATGGAGACATCTTAATTTCAGTTAGCATGTCAGTTAGCATGTCAGGTCGCTCGCTTAGCATGAGACGGATACATATTTTGCTATTGAACGAAAGATGGAACAACAATCAAATGACTAGACGTATAGGACTCTCGCTAAGAGTTTTAAAAACTCTGCCGACTTTGATCTGGTCAGCGTAGCACAAATCACTTTGTGTCTGAAGGGCTACGTTGAACCCAGCGGCCAGCGTAGCGCATTCTGCGTCCTGTCTGAAAGGGCCTTGAGACTGCTGGCCTTGCGCTGCTGTCCTCAGTCTGCTGTGACGTATGGCTCTACGGTTCTGCAGTTGGTTATTATTGGCTCAGTCTGGCTGAGGGGGCGTGTCCCGGTGGGAAAGTGACGTCAATGCATACCCTCTATAATATATAGCGACAGGGAGTTGATACTTTCCCCTGCAATTTCTTTAGCTGATCATTCAGCCTATCATTCAGAGGGTCCCAATGAGGGTTGAAAATAATACGTTTTGCAAATATATGATATATAATATATATATATATATATATATATATATGCAAATAATTTTTTCAAATATATATTTTTCTTTTGTTCAAAAAACTTTATTAACATTATAAGTGAACCTCAAAAAAACATTTAAAAAGTCTTTAAACTGGTGGTAAAAGGACAGGTTACGTGGGAGTTTGTCCTCCTTTATTATGTCTTTTTTTCATACATGTCAGATTTTATGTTTGACATTTCATTTTGATTGTTTTGGAAAAAGAGCTCTTGCCATGAGCACTTGGAGAGATCGTTCTGTTAGATGGTAAACATTTCACAATATTCATAACTTGTTCAAAAATGTCAGCTCTTAGCTGTCCTACTTTTTTTTCTAGATTCCTGCTGCACTAACAGAAGCTGAATCTTGGCAATGGAATAATCTCTGTGGCATCCTCATTTTTTTTCCAAAGTTCATCCTCACCTATGATTATAAATCCCTGCACGATCAATAAAAACGATTCAGCAGTGTGCTGGCAGGGTTTCGAAACCTTTTGCCATTATAACAGCATCCTCGTCACGCATGCACTGTATATCTGTCTGTCTCCTATGGATGTTGTCTGTCTTTTTCCCAGTGGTGTGTTTGCATTCAAAGGAGTGACTCACATACACAACGTCCATTATTTCCAAAGCCATCATTGGCGAAGAAAGAATTATGATCGATTTTTTTTTCCTCTCACTGCTGTAAACATTGTGACAAAAGCTGAAAGCAAAGTCATGCTGCATGTCAACTTCATTTTCCTGGGTTTTTTGTCTTTAGGGTAAAACAAACAGTTTTTGCTCATAAGCTTAACTGCGCAACCCGATACAAGTGCCCACGTTTAATTATTTAGACCATTGTTGAAATCACCTTGTGTTATGTGCTTTCTTGGAGTAGGTAATTAAAACCCCACAAATTGCAAATGCAAAGAAAAAGTGTGCTGCTTTCAATCTCTGTTGGCTAGAAAAAGACAATTACACCCTACATTAATATTGATGGATCTTTAAAAGGGTTCTGAAAAGGGTTATGACTTCTCATATAATGATCCCGCCAATACACAGACTTTTATATTTCACCAGCCCAGCAGAGTAAATGATCTGTAGATGTACAAATATTAAGACCATTCAGTATGCCAGGCTGTGATCAAAAATAAATAAATAAAACATCCAGAACTGTGTTTTCGCCTGTCAAATAAAGAAATAATGGACTGGACATCAGCTATTTGAGATGATTGGAGACATCAGTGGAAATTCACAGATATATAAACATATGATTGCAGTTGCAGTTGACACTTTTCAAATTTTATTTCAGGTAAATTCAATCTATGTGAATATATGATCAATCTAAATGAGCATTAGCACAAGCAAGAGTGCTTTTGACCAAATATGATTCAACAGCACTCACTCTGTGCTGATTCAGACCAGAATGTGACATTGGCTGTTTCTCAATTCTAAGAACGCAAAAGCTGACTTGCGTTCTCATGGAGACCGGTCTTGCCTGGCTACCTTGAAAGAGTGAACTCGGAAGGACACGCTTTGTGAGAATTCAGATATGCTCACCTGACCATTCAGCACATATTAGTATTAATTAGTATTAGTATGTTGCGCTTTGTCAACATTAAGATTCTTTTAAATAGGCCTATGCCAATTAAAAAGTACTGAAGGCTTTCGCTAGGTATTTATACCTTTATGCCAAACAAAAGGACAAATGTTTTCTTTTATAAGCCGTCACATATTTGCCAGCTTTTAGCAGGAATCTCTGATTCTCTTAAGGAAAAAGTTAAAAGTTTACAGGCGTTGTCCGCTCGATATGAATTCTGGGATTTTTATCGATTCTCTCAAGTCTGCACTCAATGCATCCTCTATCAAGAATGCATCCGGGTTCTTTCATGCGTACTCTGTACTTGCTTTCTTGAGCATTGGAACTGGACTCACGGTTGATGACGTATTACAGGAACGCAAGGACGCAAGATTGTTTAAGAACGCATATTGAGAAACGCCCATTGATTTTATGTCCCTTGTCACTTCTCGCCTGTCAATGACGTAATTTCCGCATTATCCCTGGTTTCCGCTTGTACTGCCATAGTAACCATGGCGGCAGACGTGGACAACTGCGTAACGTCTAGCGGCGCGCTGTTGTTGTTTCGTTCAAACATGGACCATGGCAAGCAGACTTTGAGACAAAAGGAGAAATAAAACGAGGATCAATATCAGCGTGTGGAGTTTTCGAGATGCCACGTCCGCGACAAACTTCGACTTGACAGAGACGCCGCTCTTGGATGTACTTTATTAGACAGGTGAGCAAATGTACATAAAACGAATCAATGTGGTAGCTATCAATGTTATAGCTATATAGTTATAGATCAACATGATGAAATGTTAGAATATCTGTATGTTATTCTTGAAATAGCTTTCTGCTAGTATCATATAGCAAACAAACTAACACATAGAATAACATCATAACTTTTAGCACACTCAAATGCAGTTTAGTATGATAGTGTGTAGACCAAGTGAAACAGCGTTGCGTGCGTTACCTCACAAGTTTAATTTGTTACATAAACTGACCTGTGTGAGTATTAATTCAGCACTTGCGGGTAGTTTGGTTAAATTAAATGTCCTCATTCCTTTATATCCGTGGGACGCGAGATCACGTGTGGCGCTGATATCTGTCTCTCATTAGCAATCGCGACCTGCTTATACCTCAGTCATGTTAAAAAAACATGAATGTATTCACTCATCCATAAACATTATTTCACATTAACATTATTAGATCCATTGCCATGACCATTAGTTCCAGGATTCCGCTTATTCACTGCGTCATCAATCTACGCCTTTGTTATTGTAAAAGGTTAGCGACCCCTAGCGGCGACAAAAAAAACATAGCTTTAACATTAGTTACCCTCACTAGTTAATATGAACTGATGATGAAAAATACTGCTTAAAGACCCACTGAAGTGCCTCGGAACACGTAGCTTTGTGTGATGTTGATGTAATTTCCACTGAAACAGGAAGCTAAGGCAGGACATATTGAATGGCTCCTCCCCGTTTTCAAATATCCGTTAGCATTTAGTTTACCTCACAGACTGCAAGTCGTACTTGACAGCACCATTGGAAAATGGAATAAAACTTGAGCGTTTGGGCAACCGAACACAGATCTCCAACCCTTACTGCTCCGTGATGTGACAACGGTCGCTTTGGCCAGGTGGTATTTATAGATGCTTTAGATTTTAGAGAGCATTTGATTAGACAGAAGATGAGAAGCTGAAGTCCGCGTTTATGTCATAAAAATCCCAAATCCATTTTAGCATTGAGAGACTGTAAGTTTTGAATGCTTATATCTCCTAAATGCGAAATTTGTCATTGTTTTGGAACACACCAGCTTATTCATAACCTTAAGGCAGAAGCAGAACTCAACATTGAAAAAAAAATGGCGGCGGGGGAGACAGGTGTGCTTGCAGCTCTCTTACTGTTTGCTTTATTATCAAGCCTTCGTGTAAATCAAACGGATAGCATTGAAGTTAATCTGAATAGGAAAAATATTTCCTCCCAATGGCAAGGAGTTGAAATCCATATCAGTAAAAGTTCAAAAACAACGGGCACAGGTTACAAACATTTCGGCTTTGGAAGGGGTGTAATTCATACTTGCGTTTGGGCTAAGTCTCCACACACTGGACAAAAACGAAAAACCCGGGCCGTGAGCAAACGCCAAAATAACAACGGTTTGATAATCGTGCTCTACTTATTGCTATCTGGCGATATACACCAATGCCCTGGTCCAAAGACTGCACTCAGAGGAAACCTTCCAACAAAGGCACAAACAGAGGAAGCGATCAGCCACCTACAACTTGTTACGGTCGAGAACGTGGACGTGGTGAACGGGATGTCTTTAGGTCTACTGGATGTTGCACCGTCCAATATGGTTTGCGATGCGGCTAGCGGACACTGGCAGCTGCAGCAGACACAGCGGGAGATGCCTAGTGCGAGCGCGGCTGTAAACTCAAGAGCCAGCGGATACCGGGTGCGGAGGCGGACGAGTGTGCGGCTGCAGTGTGCTGCTGAGGCTGCAGTACCCATCGCAAGTGGACACCGGGCGCTGGAGGGGACGAGGACGGGATGGCTGCGGTCAGCGGAGTCTCTGGCGCCTAGAGGACATGCAACACTGACGGGACTGTTACCCGGGGGAGGTGAGGAGGTGGACACGCACTGTGTTTGTCTGGAGACACCAATAGTATCGGCTACAAAATCACTGCCGAAGGCCACTACCGTGAGAAGTAACAACTTGGTCTTCACTGAGGAACAAATATCCGTTTTTGCATCGAAGGGCTTGCATTGTTTTCATTTAAACATTCGCAGCTTACTGCCAAAGATCACGGAGGTACGTGAGCTGGCTAGGAAAATCAAGGCAAGTATACTATGTTTTTCAGAAACATCGTTAGATTCTTATATTACTGACTCCGAAGTTGAAATTGAAAACTTTGTTATCGTTCGTAAAGACCGGAACAGACAAGGGGGTGGGGTTTGCATATTTGTGAGGTCTGATATTGATTTCAATCTAAGACAGGACCTGGACAATGTAAATCTTGAAGCTGTGTGGATTGATATTTTACTTCCAAAAAGCAAACCAATTCTGTGTGGTGTTGTTTATAGACCTCCAAATCAAAATGACTTCATCCAAACCTTGGAATGTGTTAGTGCAGGTTGTCATGATTTTTTAAACCAGGAAGTCATCTTAATGGCAGATAATAATATTGATGTTTTGAATACAGAAGGTCCATTATACAATGGCTTTTATGATTTTCTGAAAATGCATGGTCTAACCCAATTAATTAGTGTTCCAACCAGAATAACTGAGCATAGCCAAACGGCTATTGACCACATCATTGTATCTGACACAAGTAAAATCCTACAAAGTGGGGTCATTGTGTATGGAATTAGCGACCATTTTTTAACCTATTGTACCAGGAAAGTTAAGAGGGCTCAGATTAAATGTCACAAATCTGTAAAGAGCAGAAGTTTAAAAGGGTATAATATTAATAACTTTCAGGACATACTTAATAATATTAACTGGATGGAAATTACCAATATAGGTGATGTTGATTTAGCATGGGATTGCTTTCAATCTATTTTCTTGAAAATACTTGATAAGATAGCCCCATTAAAAGAGAACAGGATTAAACAAAGATCACAGCCTTGGATAAATAATGATATTTTGGACACCATTTATTTAAGGGATAAAATTTTAAGTGAGTTTAAAAGAACCAAACTGCCTATTCTTTTTAAAGAATATAAAGTACTTAGAAATAAGGCTCAGCGAATGGTGGATGAGGCGAAAAAGGATTTTTTTATGTCTAAAATTGAGGAGCATAAAAAGGATCCCAAGAAATTGTGGGCAACTCTTAGGCCTTTGGGGACAAAAGAGAACCCTAAGCAAAAACAAGGTAAAATAGGCCTAGATATTAATGGGTCCATAGTGTATGATAAAAAAGTGGTGGCAGATACTTTTAATGGCTTCTTCACAACAATTGCAAGTAATCTGGTGCAGAAGCTTCCATCTGCGTCAGGTGTTTTTAGTGATCCACAGAGGGTGCATAGGTTTTATGAAGAAAATGGAGTCCAGCCAAATAATTTTTATTTCAAACAAGTAACAGAGGAGCTGGTACTAAAAAAACTCAAAAGCCTAAATCCTTCCAAGGCTACTGGTTTTGACAACACCCCTGCCAGATTTCTTAAGGATTCTGCTGAAATAATCACTCCTGTCATAACTTATCTTATAAATCTATCCATTGAAAATAACCATTTCCCTAGTAAATTTAAGGTGGCAAGAGTGATACCTTTATATAAAAAGGGGCCCAAATCTGATCCTGGAAATTTCCGCCCTGTATCGGTCTTGTGCTCAATATCAAAAATTGTGGAAAGGATCATTTATGAGCAAATAGACAGTTATTTGGCGGAACATAACCTTTTATTTGATTTCCAATCAGGCTTTAGAAAAACCCATTCCACTGATACCTGTCTGCTTTATCTTACAGACTTTATTAGGAAAGAGGTAGAAAAGGGGAATTTTTGTGGCATGGTGTTAATAGACCTTCAAAAGGCCTTTGATACGGTTCAGTATGATGTCCTTTTGAACAAACTAAAAGCCCTAGGATTTTCTCCTGCATCTCTTCAGTGGGTGAGGTCATACCTGGTGGGTAGAGAACAGGTGGTAGATGTGGAAGGGACCTTGTCCTCCCCACTTAAATTAACTTGTGGAGTTCCCCAGGGGAGTATTTTGGGTCCTCTCTTTTTTTATTATATGTCAATGATATGTCGTCAGCTATAGACTGTAATTTGTTTTTATTTGCAGATGACTCCGCTATTCTAGTCTCTCATAAAGACAAATCAGAGGTAGAAAGGCTGCTTAGTTCAGAACTCCTTAACCTCAGTGTTTGGCTAACAGACAACAAGTTGTCTCTCCACCTTGGCAAAACAGAGTCAATTATTTTTGGGTCCAGAGATAGACTGAAAAAGGCTATTGGGTTTAGGGTAATCGTAGGTAATGTTGAAATTACAGCCAAGGAAGCAGTTACTTACTTGGGCTGTATACTAGATAACAAACTATCAGGGGAGCTTATGGCCCGAAAAATTATCTCAAAGGTAAGCCAAAGGACTAAGTTCCTGGCAAGAATATCCAGCCTCTTAGATAGTAAAACCCTAAAAATCCTGGCCGATGCGCTTGTTCAATGTCATCTTGACTATGCCTGTACATCTTGGTACACAGGCATTAAAAAAGGCCTTAAAGACAAGTTACAGATCTGTCAAAACAAACTAATCAGAGTGATCCTTAAATTACATCCTAGAACTCATCTTCTTCCTGACTATTTCTCCAGTCTTGGGTGGCTCAGAGTAGAGGAGAGGGTTTCTCAACTTAAACTGTGTTTGGTTTATAAGATAAGAAATAATCTGGCACCTAAGTATTTATGTAATTACTTTTTTAAAATTAGTGATACGCACAGCTACTGTACCAGGGGGAGCTCCACAGATTATAGGCCCTGCCGTTTTAAGAGCTGTGTGGGAAAGTACTCTTTCCTATACTCTGCAGCGGTCTTGTGGAATGGTTTACCCTTAAACCTTAAACTGTTGAGTACTTCCTATTACCATTTTAAATGTTCAATAAAAAAATGGTTATTAAACCAATAAAAAAAAAATAATAATAAAGGTAATAGAAATAGAAATCCCTGAAGTAGTAGGAATATTGTATAGTCTGCTTGTGTATCTACTTGTCTATCTGGGAATTTAGCCCTTGTTTTATTCTTTTTATTGTGTTTTAATCTGTTTTATTTGTTAATACACCTATTTCTTCATTGTCCTCAATGTTGTTAGTCCATGTACTGTTACTCGTCTTCCATCTGAAGGACCACAATGGAAACAAGCATTTGGGCTTTTTTGTGTTTTTATCCTTTTGAACACTTCGTGTTGATTGTTGCTGTTGTTCAATAAATTTTTCAAATCAAATCAAATCAAGGCTTACATATTCATACTAAAAGCTAAAAAACTCAAATTTTGATTTCAGGGATCCCTTTATTTATAGCCTTCATACCCTTTATTTATAGCCTTTATTGTTAATTTCACGGTTTACTACATTATTAAAATCAAAAGTTGTATCTGTTGATATTATTTAATGGACCTGAACTAACACAAACTAACATTGAACCATTGTAAATTTAGTTAACGTTAACAAAGATGAATAGACCTAAATATTGTGACAAATATATTGCTCATTGTTAGTTAATATACTACTTAATGCATAACTATTGTTCTAAATGAAGCCATCGAGCACGAGCAGGGATGGACAACTTCGGCCCCAACCCTAATCAAACACACCTGTCTTATTTCTGTTAATTTGAATGAGAAAATAATCCATGTTTTGAGGAAGTACTGCCTCCCATGCCTCCTCAGAAGAAACGCATCAGGCTGTAAGCATGATTACATTATACCTGGCCAACTTGAAATGTCATTCCCATTGCTTTTTTTTTTTTATGGGTATGGTTTTTTTTATGGGTTTTTATGGCTTCCCAATTTTTTTTTTACTGGTAAGATCTACTTTTTCCAAACATTTGGCCCCCATGGAGAATTATTTCTAAAGCATCTCATGTGCATCAGCCAGAGCAAATTTGTTCTTTGTGTGTGTGTGTGTGTGTGTGTGTGTGTGTGTGTGTGTGTGTGTGTGTGTGTGTGTGTGTGTGTGTGTGTGTGTGTGTGTGTGTGTGTGTGTGTGTGTGTGTGTGTGTTTTCAACCTCATGCCTGTGATTGGAGATGTTTGAACAAGCTTCCACTTGACTGAACTTTAAAGAGTAAAGGAGAGGAGCTTGATTGTCCTGGCCCGTGTTTCTTGTCCTGTATTCCTCTAGGGAAGCCGTGTCCTGCTGCCCAGAAGCCCTTCCACCTGAGACCTCAGGCACTTCTGCCCCATGCAGCCATTTCCCTGCCAATCCACTGGAAAAGAAAAAACATGGTGACCCCATTTAACCCTGTTACAAATCTGGAGAGAAAAACAGGAAAACTTACAACCAGCTTTAGTGTTATATACCTTATGCTCCATGTAGCTTAAACTCAATGAATGAAAGACAAAAATACTGTACAACATTCAATGCCCCCCCTTCTGACCTGTTATTAACATCCATTTTGTGTAATCTGATTTTCATCAAAGTGGATATTATGGGCAGTTGTGACCTAATGGTTAGAGAGTCTGACTGGTAACACGAAGGTTGTGTGTTCGATTCTCAATACTGGCAGGAAATGACCTTGACCAAGGCACCCCTAACCCCCCAATCACTCCCCGGGCGCTAGCACAATGGCTGCCCACTTCTACGGGGATGTGTGCACTAACTTGAATGGATACTTGACCTTCATGTGTCACTTTAATAAATCCAGGGCTAAATGGTTTGATGGTTATCTGATCCATCAAACCACATTCAGAGTGACCACTTCACATTTGTGTATGATAATTAATTACAGTAATCAGTTATACAATCCTGATGCATCCCAGCAACGTCAAAATACCACCTACTCAGCAGTCAATCCATCACTGTAATTTGCTGGTTACAAAACATCTGATAAATGTCAAGAAGAAAAAATTGTAAAAGCACTTAAACCAACCTGATTTAAATTCGTGGCAATTCGTGTGTACTGTATGTTACAAGGTGGCTAATTCATACAAATTCATACGATCTCACTCGTACAAATTCGTAAGATTTGTGCTAAATTTTACATTTTTTACGAGTTGCAAAATTCGCATAAATTCGTACGAATTACCTACCCCTTACTCCGCCCCTAAACCTACCCATCACTGGGGTTTAGACCCAGAATTAGCCACCTCGAAAAATACGTACAATTTGGTTGTGAGATTGCGCTGCTTATACTGTATTATCCACAAGACTTCATGGAACTCTTGTTTGATACCAACAGGAGCTTAACTAAAAGCGGGTGAGAACAAAACTTAAACTGAATTGAGCTGGATAATGAATCGAATTTTTTTCAGAATTGATGAACTTTGGAACATCAACAGAGTTATTGAACTGAATTAAATCTTAATTGAACTGACTTGAGCTGAATAATGACACTATTGTCTTCTGTTCTGTAGAGATGCTTAGGTTGAATTGAGTTTGTTTCGTAACTGAATTGAATCAACATTGAACTGAATTGAGCTGAATAACGACACTTCTTCTGTAAAGCTACTTTATAACTGAAATTGAATTAGTTTCACAATGGACTAATTTTGAAGCATCATGTTACAGTGCAGCTGTTTTTAAACAATCTGTGTTATAAAAAAAGTGCTATATAAATAAATGTGACTTGACTTAAAATATCAATTGGAATTATGTTTTTTTAGCTTTATCACCATGCATAACACACACTGTAAAGAAATGTTGTTTTAACTTAAAAAAGCAAGTTACCTTGTTGCCTTAAAATTTTGAGTTCGTTGTAATTAACAATTGGTTGACAAGAATGGTTTAATAAACAGAAACTCAAAATAGTATGTTATCTTCACCACATTAGTTATCGAAGTTGATTTGACAAAAGATAAAAAGTTGTGATAACAAATCATGAAAATATTTTTTTACAGTGCAGTGAGTGATGTACTTAACGTAGTCACGAAATCAGAGACCCTCCCCTCAAAATTCAATCACAAGTGGTCACGGCAGACACATTTGTGACTTATGCAACTAACAGGTTTAAATGATGATCTAGCTCACCTTTCAACTTGTGAAAGATGACAGAATATGAAAGTTGATACCAGGGGCAAACAGGACCTATAGGTCTTCTTGATTTTGCATGTTACAAGACCACATGAAGTCAACATTTAAGTTTTGTGGTGTTTAGTATTCGTCTGTATGCTTTAAGGCTAGCTATATGTATTTCTAAAAGAAACTGAGAAATTTAGTATTTTAAGTAGATTTACCTGTAAGCAGTATATTGTAAGGGTGGTTCCCAGGGCCGGATTAAGAGTTCAGAGGCCCCTGGGCACAATGACTTGTAGGACCCCCCCCCCCTTAACTTAATATACAATTGAAATAAACATATTTATTTTTTCAGCTACAGTATGTGTATTTAACAGCATTGAAGAAAGTCATTAAATGATATGAAATATGAAAATAAAACACAACATAGACTTCACTGTATAAATTGTACATTGATTCTTATTAAAGCTACTATTAAAGTTCTCAGTCAAGAGTGAGGGATTTGCTCTTTGTATTTTGTTGTTTTATTAACAGGGAAATTTTCAATTGTCATCATTTAGCCTACTCTCTCAAGCTGTTTCAAACCCAAATAAGTCTCCCTCTTCTGTTGAAAATAAAAGTTATTTGGAGGAATGTGGGTAACCAAACAGTTGATGTACCCCAGTGACTTCCATAATAGTTTTTTATGGTCAATGGGGACCAGCAACCGCCCGGTTAGCCACACTCTTCAAAATATCTTCTTTTGGGTTCAGCACAAGAAAGAAATTAATACATGTATGGAACAACATTAGAGTGAGTGAGTAAATAATGACATCATTTTAATTTTTGGGTAACTGTCCCTTTAAGGACAAGCGGCTGCATGTTTACTATTAGGGCTACTGTCACTTTAAGATCTGCCCGCGAAGAGTCTACACGCATTTGACAAGCAGATTTTTTTTCTTTTTTTTTTTTCTACTGTTCTTTCACTTTAGACATAACTGTAGATCATTCTGATAACTGATCTGAACAGAAGTACAATATAATTTGTGTATTATTAAAATGTTACTTTAAATGTGCTGGGCTCTTTAAGAACGTCTGTTTCCCCCCCGCAGTGATGCGCATGTAAGATATACACACACGTATGTGGGCAGTGGAATATACGGGATCGTGTTGACAAGTAGAGCTGTTAATAAAAAGCATTATATTCGCATATGGCAGTGGCTGTGTAATTCATTGGACATACAACACGGTGTCAGAAGATGACACGGACCTTTCGCCCGTGAGTGAGCCAACGGTGTAAGAAGACATTGGCAGAACTGCTCGTTATAGTTTTCTCACGACCGCGCACGCGGTGAGTGATAATGGCGGACTGTTTTAGAAGACCAGACCCGCTCACTTTTGATGTAAATATCGCCGACATTTGGCGAATTTTCGAGCAAGAGTATGACATTTTCATCGCCGCAGCACACTATGATAAGCCTGCCAGGACAAGGGCATATATCCTCCTCAATCTTGCAGGGTCGGAAGCCATTGAACGGGAGCGTTCATTTGTCTATGCAGCGGAGGTGCGTAAACCAGGCGAGGGCGGCGCGATCGTAACTCCCGCGGAATCCAGAGAGGATCCGGAGTGCCTGAAAAGGAAATTTCGTGAAATATGCAACCCACAACAAAATAAAACAATGGAGAGGCACAAGTTTCACTCAAGGAATCAGAAACAAGGTGAGGCTATTGAGGCTTTCATCAGTGATCTCAGGATTAAAGCTAAAAGTTGTCATTTTGGAGAATTGACAGATGAGCTGATCTGTGATCGGATTGTGTGTGGCATCAAAAATGAAAGCTTAAGGAAAGTGGTGCTAAGAGACAGCGAATTAACTCTGATCAAAGCAATCTCAATTTGTCGCATACATGAAATGACAGAAGAAAATAATAAGACGTTGGCAAGCCTACCTCAGACTGCAACTAACGTTGATGCAATACAGCCATTTTCCAGCAGATGGCGCCAAAACATTAAACATAAACAAAGAACAGAACAACATGATTTAACCATAACCGATTGCAGAAATTGCGGAAGTAATCATGCAGCAAAGAAAGAAAAATGCCCTGCTTTCGGACAACAATGTCATAACTGCAAGAAAATGAATCACTACAAGAAATGTTGCAAAGCACGCAGTCAATTTGGTCAGAAAAAATTTAATCACAGGAAAGCGGTACATAAACTTGAGGTAGACAAACCCCCTGACCATGATGACACCTTTTATGTTGATGGCATTGAATTTGACAAGTGTGTCAACGTTGTTAACCCTTACATGCCAGTGCTGGAGGAGGGATTTGTCACTGTACACATAAACAAAACTCCAATCGAGATGAAAGTTGACACTGGGGCAAAATGTAACGTAATTTCACAAAAGACTTTCGAACAAATTGCCAACAACGAACGGCCAGTGAAACAATCAGAGACACCTAACCTTGTAGCTTATGGTGGAGCTAAAATTGAAAACGAAAGGCTTGGTCTCATTGCAATGTAGCCTAAATGGGCAAAATTATCCACTGTCATTCTTTTTGGTGGATCAAGATGTTCAACCGCTGTTGGGATTCCGTGCATGCCTTGACATGGCGATCGTCACTGGACTGCATGCAGAGCCTTGGCGTCATAACGGCAGTTTCAGAGCCGACGGATTGGGTTTCGTCCATGGTGGTTACACACAAAAAGGACAGGCAAGAAATCAGGTTGTGTATTAACCCAAAATATCTTAACTTGGCTTTAAAAAGACCCCATCACCCTATGTGCAGCGTAGAGGAAGTAGCATCTCAGATGTCAGGAGCAACCGTATTTTCCGTGCTAGACGCAAAGAGCTCTTTTTGGCAGGTACGCCTCGACCACAAGTCCTCCATGATGACTACATTTAGCACTCCATTTGGGCGCTATAGATTTCTCCGTATGCCTTTTGGCATTAACTCCGCAAGCGAGGTGTTCCAGCGCTCAATGGAGCAGCTCTTTTCAGGGTACCCCTGTGCGATTATTGTTGATGACATCATCATCGGAGGTCCCTACCCAACCTAAAAAGGGTTTTGATCAGAGCACGTGAGATCAAACTCAAGCTAAACCCTGTCAAATGCAAATTTCGGCTGGACCAAGTCAGCTATGTGGGCCATATCTTTACAAGAGAAGGCCTAAAAGCAGATCCTTCCAAAACAAAAGCAATCTCTGAGATACCAGCCCCGAAGGATGTCCTTGCATTACAGCGCTTCCTCGGAATGGTAAATTATCTGGGGAAATTCATCCCAAACTTCAGCGACATTGCTGCGCCCCTCAGAAAGCTGACACACAAAGAGACAGTATGGTGCTGGTACCAGCAACACCTACAAGCATTTGACACCCTCAAGTCATGTTTGTCCACCCCACCTGTGTTATCATACTACGACGTGAAGAAGCCAGTTACGTTAACCTGTGATGCTTCCAGCTTCGGGCTGGGTGCTGCATGCATGCAGGAGGGAAAACCAGTTGCGTATGCGTCTCGCACACTCACAGACACAGAGACACGGTATTCGCAGATAGAGAAGGAGCTGCTAGCCGTCGTATTTGCCTGTACAAAGTTCAGGGACTATGTATATGGGAAACCTACACTCGTTGAGACGGACCACCAGCCCCTGGTAACTATTCTGAAAAAAACAATCCACACAGCTCCTGCACGATTACAGAGGATGATGCTCAGGTTACAGTGCTATGACATCACCCTGGTGTACAAGAAGGGTAAGCTCATGTACCTTGCAGACACCCTATCTAGAGCTCCAGACACTGAAGTCCATCCAGACACTGAAAATGACACATTCGAAGTCATGTCTATCAACTACATTTCCACTGCCAGACTGGAGGAACTCAGAAAGCATACGGCGGAGGATGATGTGTTACAGGATCTAAGCACTGTAATTCAACGAGGTTGGCCAATTAAAGAACATGGCGTGTGGCCCACTGTGCGTCCGTACTTTCCCTACAGAGATGAGCTAGCTGTGGAAAACGGAATAGTGATGAAAGGCCACAAAACAGTCATTCCTCGCTCATTGCAGAGAGAATATATCGAAATAGTCCACAGAGGCCACCCAGGGCTGGATGCTACCAAACACAGAGCAAGAGGTATCATTTTCTGGCCAACGATGACGGCTGACATCACGGCAGAATTCCTCTCATGCTCAGTCTGCAACAGCACAAAGCCGCACCAACAAAAAGAACCATTAAGACCATACCCAGTTCCAGACCTGCCTTGGTCCACGGTGGCAACAGATATGCTCGAGTGGCATGGACAAAATTATCTGGTGCTTGTGGACTCATACTCGGGTTGGTATGAGATTGACCTTCTCCGCAACATAACGTCATCAGCTGTAATCATGAAACTAAAGAGGCATTTCTCAGTGCACGGCACACCTCATACACTCATTTCTGATAATGCTAGTCAGTACACGTGTCAGCAATTCAGAGACTTTGCCAAACAGTGGGACTTCATTCATGTCACCAGTAGTCCAGAGTACCCACAGTCGAATGGCCTGGCAGAAAGAGCGGTTCGCAGCGCAAAACAGCTGATGGAGAAATCCCACAGAGATGGCACGGACGTGTGTCTTAACCTCCTGAATCTGAGAAACATTCCTCGTGACCCAACTTTGGGTTCCCCTGCGCAACGCCTGTTGTCACGACAGACACGGTCAGCCATTCCTGTTAATTCTAGACTGTTGGAGCCAGCCCCAAAATGTACCAAGCAAGTCACTGCACAGCTTCTTGCAAAGAGGATGACCCAAAAGCGATACTTCGATACATCAAGTCATCCTCTGCAGCCATTGGCAGAGGGACAAGTTGTCAGAATGCAAACGCCAAAAGGATATGAGCGCTTTGGCACGGTAAAAGAGGTGAACAAGGAGCCTCGCTCATACACCATCCAATGCAATGGGAGAACATACAGGAGGAACCGACGCCACATCCTTCCTGTAGCAGAGCCCCCCCCATCACGGCTCACCCCAGAGAACATTGACTTTCAAAGCACCACTACCCATACAGAGGACTTTGTTCCCCATATACCGGACTCACCACACACACACCTCCCACAACCAGAATCCACACCTACTAAGTTGACAAAGAACAGTCTCCCACTAAGGTCAATAATGCACCTTACATAACGCGTTCAGGTCGCATTTGCAAGCCGAATCCAAGGTACCAACAATGGGAGAATTAGTGAAACTCGCTCTGGTTCTTATTCTGAGTGCCGGATAAATGTGTTGATTATGGTCATTTCCATATTGTCAGCATCATTCTTTATTATGTGTTTTCTTTGTGCATATAGAGATCATATTTTGATTTGCAACTGTTGATTTGCATTTGTACAGTTGTTCACTGCAAAGGATACATTGTTACAAGAGAAGTCATTCATGTTCTTGGATGTTTGATCAAGTTAATTTCATACTACAGTATTGATCGTTGTTAAGTATGTTTATTCTCTTTCTATGATTAGTTTCAGCTAAAGGAAAGGGATGTAGATCATTCTGATAAATTATCTGTACAGAAGTACAATATAATTTGTGTATTATTAACATGTTACTTTAAATGTGCTGGGCTCTTTAAGAACGTCTGTTTCCCCCCCGCAGTGATGCGCATGTACGATATACACACACGTATGTGGGCAGTGGAATATACGGGATCGTGTTGACAAGTAGAGCTGTTAATAAAAAGCATTATATTCGCATATAGCAGTGGCTGTGTAATTCATCGGACATACAACAATAACCAACTTTGTTTATGTAAACCTTGTGTGTATTTGACAGTATTAGAGCAATAAGACTCGAAAGATAACTTAGTCCAGTAACCAGGCGCTTTTAGACAGGCTTTTAGTGCATGTGCGCGTCGGCGGGTGTAACGTTATTGCGCTCAGAAAAGAGCCCGTTAAAACAGCACATCAGCAGCGAATGACATGTTTAACCGGGAAGGCTTTAAAGCACATGCAAATAATATTTTTTTATGAACTACAGTGTCCCGTTCCTCTGAATTTCATGTGGATATTCGTCGCGCTGTACAGTATGTTGAGACGGAGGCGCCAGAACTGCAAACTGATAGAATGCACGATCCTACGATATTTCTTCAAAAGCAGATCGTGGAGACATTTTACTCATAATATTTGACATAATATTTGACGGTGCCCAGGGCCCCTTAGATGTCCTGGGCCCCTGGGCAATTGCCCAGTTGCCCTAATGTTGCCTGGTGGTTCCCCTTAGGATTGCCGAATGACTAAAGATATCTATAAGATGAACAGTTGCTTTCTTAAAAATATAAAACTGTATTATTCAAACCACTGACACATCTTGTCAATCTTTCCATAAGAACTTACATTTCCTTTAGGATGGACAAAAAGCAGTCATTGTGCCTGTATTTAAATCAGGAAGTCAGGACTCTATATCGTCCCGTTTCTTTTTAACCTATTTTATCCAAAGTAATTGAGAAAGTTATAGCAACACAACTGGTTGAGCACTTATGAGCGAGTCAGCTCCTCCACCCACAGCAGTTTGGCTTTAGATTGGTTTATTCAACCGAAATTGCAAACTGCTGTTTTACTGAAAATGAGAAAAAATCCTTGGATAGGGGTGATGTGGTGGGAGCTGTATTCCTTGATCTTAAAAAGGCTTTCGATACAATCAACCATAGCTTGCCTTTAACTAAAATGTCATCTTTTAATTCCTCTACTGAGGCAGTACATTGGTTTGCGTCCTATCTTCAGGTTAGAGTACAGTGTGTTAAAGTCGCCCAGGAAAAATATTCTCTTTAAATTGTAAAAATTGTGCTTTAATTTATTCCGATACAATACCCGTTTGCTGGAATTTAGCAAACTCAAGGTCAGATGTGCAGTTGTGCTCAATGACTGAAACTAGGTTGAAATTAGGTAACATTGGTCAATATACATGGACCAAATTAAAAAACAGAGGGTGAGTTAAGAATATTTCAGCAGAAAATGCACAAATGGTTTCTGTTCTTCGAGAGGAGGGAACAGTGCTTTATTTGATGATTGTGTTGAAGTACTTCTCTCTCATTATATAACTGCTAATTGGAATGCACTCTGGCACAGACTTGAAAAGACAAACAGGGATGAGAGATGTCAACAGCGCTCTTGATAACTAAAAGAGGCCCATGCAGCCAATAAATGCAGCAAACCTTTGTGATTAAAACCGTCCATAGATTGATAGTCAAGATGAGCGGCGCTATTCTGATCGCTCACAGAAAGATCCGCAGGCAATTAAGGCGGTCTATTTTGGTTGCATACAGATGACACTTTGGTCTCTAAAAAGATTCCTGCTCCATGTCTAACTCTCTAATGTGGATAATTGATGTTAATGTGTCTGAATTTCAGATGAAAACATTATTAGAGCAACAGGTTATTCCGGAAAGACCAGCTAACCGTTAGCATTCTCAATGGCAGTTGCTCAGTTGCACCCCAACAGAAGTATGCAGTCTGGAAATCTGACATCTTGGATGGTCTAATAATTTAGCACTTTTTTTTCTTTCACTTTAAATGGCTGTGAATGGGAAAAGATGCTTTTTGGGACATGGGGCTATATTCACAACAGGCCAATGATCCCAAGCATACCTCAAATTCCACCAAGGCTTGGTTGCAGAAGAAGTCCTGGAAGACTCTACGGTGGCCATCACAGTCACCTGACTTGAACCCCATAGAAAATCTCTGGTGGGATTTGAAGGCAGCGGTTGGAGCGCGCAAACCCAAGAATATTACTGTAGTGGAGGCCATTGCTCACGAGGAATGGGCTAATATTCCCCAGAAACACTGTCAGAAGCTGCTGTCTGGTTATACATCTTGTTTGCAGCAGGTCACGAAAGTAAAAAGGTGTTCTACTAAGTACTAAAGATGCTTGCCATGAAGGGGTTGAATAATTTTGAGACTGCAGAAGTCATTAAAAGTTGCATTTTCAGTTGAATTTGGGGAAACCACTTGAAACATTTGAATTATCTGATATATAGATATTATGTAGCTATAAGCGACTTATTGACCTTGAAACAGACCAAATTATATTTTGAAAATGTAATAAACAGTTATTTTAAAATTTAAAAGAAATAATAATAACATGTTATTCAAAACTACAAAACTACTACATTAAGACAGTTTGCCCTGACCTTTTTTTTAATTAAAAACATGCTCATCATCAGCCCGCGTGAGCCACTGGGGGGCACTCCTTCTCTAGTTTTCATTCCTCTTTATGTTTTACCCTGGACTGATTATGGTTGATTTTATGCACCTGTGTTTTATTATTTTGTTTAGCGCACCTGTGTTAAGCCTGAGTGGCCCTTTACTGAGTGCTCAGTATTGTATGTGTCTGACTGCATTACCTAGCGTTTTCCCAGTTCCTTAGTATTTCCTAGTTTCTCAGTTCCTGGACTCCCTGCCTGTATCTGGTTTTCCCGTTTGCCTTGCCCTTGCATTGTACTTCTGCTGTATTGGACTGCTTACCTGGACTCTGACCCTCTGCCTGTTATCTCGTACCTGTTTCTGGATCTTCCTCAATAAAGCCTGCATTTGGATCACCACTGTCTGTTCCACGTGCAGTTTCATGACAGCTGTATTCTTTGTGTAAATTGCATTTAATATGTATTTTTGAATAAATTAATAAATAGGACAAAAAATTTGTGATGGCACCGACCCATAAATGAACAGTTGGTCTTTGTTTGTGCGGTCTGAGGCCTGGAATATGACTTGAATAAAGCGCAGAATAGGATGTAGATATCCTGCCACGTGCCACATAGCTGATTTCTCTGATTTCTTGCCTTTTTTTTTATTTGCCTGTCCTTTTATTTCAATCTGTCATCTCAAGAATTCAATCTCAGTTCTTTCTCTCCCTCCTCACCATGCATAGCCATCCTCGTCCAGTGCACGTGGTCTGGCCGTATGTCAGTCTGTAAGCTGTCTATCACATGCGGCCCAGGCTTTCCAGTCAGGCCTCGGGCATATACTCAGAGAAGCCTGGCTTTGCCTGATGGATTCCAAGCTCACGCCTCCCTCTAAACTTTCCCTCAGCTTACAGCAAGAGGCACTTCTGTCAGGAAAAAAATAACGAGCAATGCAAACTCGCTTGACCTCCCTGCAATGAGGCAGATCCTTCTCCGTAGACAAAATTTTAAACACCACCAACTGCAAATGCAATACAATCTTTTTTGATCTGCTTGTGCTTGTTGAATATTTCCACAGATGCTGATCTCAGAAGCCGTTGGATAAATATTTCAGCATCACTCTTTTTGTTGCCCAACTCAGTGAACTTATTGCAAAATGTAAACCTTACGGAGTGGGCTGCAATCAGACCTTGTCCAAATGCAATCAGACAGGTGCTTCAAACACAATCAGCCAGAGATGTTAGTCATTAAGGTGCTAATAAGTATTCTTAAGTCCTGTAAGACCCACGTAGGTAACAGTACAGATCCTTCTCAAGCCATTACAGTGCAATCTAGATACTCTCTATGCAATTACTTTTAGAAGTACTGTGAAGCAGGATTATTTCTGAGCTGCGCATATGTCGATTTTTCCAGCCAGGCTGAATATGGACACTGTCCAGCATGCTAAAAAGAGGTGTTCGGCCTTCCATTTGCTAAATAAATAAACGAGGTGATGATGAGGGTGGCAGGAGCATGTGTGCTTCTCATGATGATTCACCTAAATAACAAGAAAAGGAAAGTGCATTTGGCAGGCATTTATAAACAGAAAACCAGAAAGTTTATGCTTCTCAAAGTGCAAAGACACTTTGCAAGCTCTTTTGGGTTATTGAGTTACTGCCCCCTGCTGCCCATCAGACACATCACATATGTTTTTTGGCATTTCTTTTAGGTTATTTGAACTATAATTCTAACTGCAGTTATTGCACAATGAGATTTTGGTTAGCCAATTCGTATTCAACGACCACTTTAGCCTCTCCAGCTTATCACATGGTTAGTTAAATAAAGTGCTTTTGGAAACCATGCAAAAATCTGTCAGTACACCTATAATCCTGCTGCATGTCAACAGCTCTCCACCAACTCAATGTGAGTTATTTGCTTTGCTTTCTGGTCATGGGTTTTGCGATTCTCTATGTGTGTGTTCCTCAGGTGATGGTACATATTTGATTGCAACATATGATTATATGAAAATCGGTGGTGCTTGAGGATTTTCTTGGTTCTCTAAAGGCTGAATTTAAAGTCAATTTGCATTTAAAGAAATACATCTCATTTTCTTTATCATTCTCATTTCTCATGGTGCATTTGTGTATGAACATATTAGTGTTTAATTTTTTTTATTTCATTTTAAAAGGTTACTGCGGAACTTCCTTGTTTCCGTTTATTCCCCGCTTGTACATTTTTATCAGAATTGTGAGATATAAAACTTGCAGTTGTGAGTAAAAAAAAACATATATACTGTATAAAAAAAATATAATATAATTATATCATATAAAAGTTATATAATTTATATCTCACTATTCTATAAAACTTGCAGTTGTGAGTAAAAAAAAACATATATACTGTATAAAAAAAATATAATATAATTATATCATATAAAAGTTATATAATTTATATCTCACTATTCTGACCCCCCCCCCCCCCCCCCCCCCCCCTTCATATGATATGAAGTAAACGTTAGGGCTGTGACATAAAAACTTGCAATTACCTTTATTTATTTATTTTACTCTGTGGCAGAAACAAGCTTCCATAGAATTCAGATCAATAGACACCAATAGATAAGTTCAAATAAAAGTGTGTCTTGGGTCAAAGCGAACTCTGAAGCATGATTGACAGACTATGCTGGCTTGAGTCACAGAGTTCACACACAAGCAGAGAGATACAGCTCAGCAGGATGGACCTCAAATGTGTTGTCTCTCATCAACACACAGGGCCTAAAATTGACATTCGCCAAGCGTCAAATGCAAAGAAAAATCGGCGTTAGCGAATATATGAAACGTTGTCAATGGCCATGGCCGGTAACATTTGCATTGCATTGCATTGATAAGAAAATTCCTGTTTTTCGTCTTGGTCGGGATCCCTGTGAAGCAGAATGCATGACCTGCAAAGCTGGCACGTACATGTCAGTGTCAAATAATGTAATGTAACTTAAGCGTAGTGAGCAGGAGCTGAGTCCCAGACATTTTGGGCGATCTCAATTAAATTAAAGAATTAAAGCGAATACAATCTCCGTCCACACCAGCGTTTTAGCTGCGTATTAGAATTAATCTCCATCCACATTAAAACGACTGAAAACGCGGATCACATGACCATTCACCAACACTGGGCATGCGCGTGCCGGTGTAAACAGGCGCATTTAGGCAGTTGTAGCATTGTAAAATGCAGAATTTACTTGCATAACAGCTGCTAGCAAAGACATCAACGTCAGTAACGCTTGTAATTCGTTATCCATGTTGCAGTCACTAACGTTACGTAGTCCAGGCTGTTTTTGTGTGTTTTCTTCCCAGGGACGGGTCATGTGATGGGTGTCTGACGAATCAGGGAAGGATACGCCATGACTGATGACACCCAATCATAGAGCCGAGTGTGAGCTTCTGCGTCATCGTTTGTAATGTCCTCCGTTTTGACCGTCTTCACTAAAACGCCTTCCGAAGATTCAAAACGGGGTCGGAGCCTTTCTAAAATTCTCCGTTTTAGGTCTTCGTTTTTGCCGTTGTAGACTGGACGGGAGGTGCAAACGTAGCAAAAGGTCTCCGTTTCTAAACGAAAACGCAGTAGTGTGGATGGGGCCTGAGATCCCACCCTCTATGGGCGGGTTGAAAACATGCGGAACTAGAACAGGAGGATACATTTTGAATGATGTTCATGCCTCTCTTTTCCATATAAGAACATAAAAGAGCATTCGAGAACTGCAGTAGAAGTCGAAATGTTCAGTAAAAAACGGCTTACATTTTGTCCTGTTCGTCACACAAAGCTGTTGTATCTTTTCAGAAGTGTACAATTGAAAATATAATATATTGCACTATATCAAACCAGGCTTATATAGTTTTTAGCCTCTGGTCAGGAAAGCCTCCGATGAAGCAAAAATGATGATTTTTGCATCATCTGAGGATTTTTTCCAGACAAAAAAATACATAAATCTCTCGTCTCACGAGGACATGAGGGATGGAAGCTCGGTCATTCGAAAATACTACCGGGTAATGCTAATCGGTGAAGTATCCCTTTGGCTTTAATGTTAATCAAACATCAAAGGACAAAGAAAAAAATAAAACACTCACTGCTCTTTAATCAATTAATAACTTTTGTAACTTTTAGGATTAATCTATGTTTAATTAATGCTGTGAAGAATATCCACTCTTATTTTACATTTTATTACTTTATTCATTGACTCTACCTGGAAATTACTGTTTCGTGTCATTATGTAATAATGTTTTAAATTTACATTAGTTAGGCCAGTAGTTTTAGCTGTGGTAATGAAATTGGAATTTGAGAATTGACCGTTCGCAAAAGCCACGCCCCCTAGTTATTGTTACTACGCCCGTCAAACAATTGACCTTTGGCTAAGCCCCGCCCCCCTTAGTTACTGTTGCTACCTCCTACAACTTCATCTGGGCTCTGGTTTGGTATCAACATGGCTTATGCTGTGACAGCTCTTCCTGCTGGAATTTTATCAAACTTTTATTAAGCAGCAAATAAAGTGTCCGATAGAAGTAGGCAGAAGGGGCTCAGTGTGCGTTCGAAGGCTATATTCAAGACATACGGTGAAACGCAAGCAACAACAAGATCCAAATAGAGGCAAAAGCATAACGGTCACAGTCAAAAAATGAACCACCGCATATCCTAACCGAGACGGAGGCTGGGACTAACAATATCAAGGAGAAACACTGTTCATGCAAAGCTGGGTAGGTCTCTATACACTTATATAATCGTTATTATTTACAAAGCAAACGGACTACGCGAGTATAAAGTTGTATTTATTAGCAGCATGCTAGCGTATCAACAATTAGGGCAGAGAACCGAAATCATAACCTAAACTAGCATAAAACTGTCTAACTAGTATAACTTCACAGTAAGGTTAAAAGCTAAATGTATCTTAGAGCAAAAGTGTGTTGTTGATCTTGAGGGGTTTCGCTGACTGAGGACGTCCACACAGTTTAATCCAAAGACGACACTTGTCAGTATTTAACTTCGGTTTTGGGAAGGGGAAAAAACGGACACCCCCTCCAACCTCTCTGGGAAACGCGTATCTGTGTTATAAATGCCCCAGGCACAACGTTTAACCATATTTCTGATAAAACGACGACGTAATAGCCTGCCGAGACCAAAAATATGAGCCGCCTGCGTTGAAGTCAATGGAGCGCCGTGAAAAAGTGTCGGACCCTCTGTGGGAGCTCGTTTTTGGCTGCGCTGTGATTGGTCAATCTACATTCTAGGGCGTGGCTTAGCCAAAGGCGAATTGAGAACCAGACACATAGCCATGGGTTGAGCTCCATACCTATTGGTATAAGTGATTGGTTTTGGAGTAATGCAGCAGCCATATCCTCCAGGGTACGACAAAAAGGGCTGCAATATGCATTGGAGGGATATGTTAAAAATGTTAAAATAAGCAAAGACGGGAATATTACAACAATCGAGGCAAAGGTGTAACGTTACCGGTCTCAGTCCAAGAATGAGAAACCTCACGACCTGTTCTTGCAATGTAACCAGCACAGCCTTATGGACCAGTCATGTTCCTGCACTGCCGGGGTAAGTAGCCCACGTTTTAAATTTTAAATATTTTCCAGGCTATAACAGCTAACGTTACCTTACAGGCTGCCTGAATTTCCTACGGAATAATAAAGTATCTAATGTTCTAACTTTACTAACTGTTACTTTCTTTAATAATGCTATATAGAACCACAACTTTTAACTTAAGTACAGTTTTACAGATTGTATGTACTTAACTTAAACTACTTATTGATCATTGATATGCTAAGTTAGCTCGCTAGCTTTACTTACCTTAGAGCAGACATATGTAACTTATGCTTATTAATCTTCGAGACAGTTAGCTGTGAGTGAGTGAGGTCTCCCACACTGCTTAATCCATTGTCAGCATCTTTCCGCTTGGGTCTTGGGCTTTGGAAAGGCGAAAAAAACGACCCCTCTCTCTAAACTTTTGGGGTACCTGGTATCAGACTTGCAGGTGCCATAGGCGCATCGTTTCACCCTCTTGCTGAAATCGCAATGTTTGACGGGGGTCCTTCTCCTTAGTTACAGTTGCTGAGTTAGGATTGGACGAGGACCGTTCGAGGGCGGGGTTTTGGTTTCATAACTGCCTTTTTTTAAATTAATTAATTAATTATTATTATTATTAATTTTTATTATTATTATTGTTTTTGTTGTTGTTGTTTGGTATATATTATTGCCCTCCGAATGTATTAAAATGATTATTTTCGCCATTCAATAATAAATCTCTAATAAAGCATGCATTGGTTAGTCTAGACTGGCAAGTTCAGCTTGCGCCCGCGCTCCTCGCCTCCGCCAAACGGATGGTTTCGATCAGGGAGTGGAAGCACCCAGATGGAGCAAAGAGGCAAAACTCCTGACCTGTTCAGGACTTCATGTGCAGGTCAGTTTCATCGGTAATTGTAAAATAGGTTATTGTAATTTTGTCTTTGGTTACTTAGTTAAGCATTAAACTGCTAGCAACTTTTAGCACCCCATTACTAGCATCACTCAAAATAATGTAGCCTATGCTAAAGGACATCATTAACTTGTAAAGTTACAGTAGTAATTTAACAGACACATATTCACATCGTTTCATAATAGGTTTATAAAACATATTATAGCTAGGGCAGACAACATCTTCACAACCCTTATGAAAACTAACCACTGTTACTAACTGTTTTACTACGAATAAAATCAAAAACCATGGTTACTAGAGTTATAAACCTTGGTAACCACAAATTAATAATGTGTTTGCTACTCTACCCATAGAAAAAAAAACTTATATATATTAAATTATTATGTGCAAACAAATTACAATGTGTTGGTTCTTTTGCAACAAGGTGAGACATTCAAGGAAATGTGTGCAAAAAGTAAACACACACAAGTGAGAGACAGAGAGATGGGAAAATGGAAGTGAAGTTTAAGAAAGAACCTTTAACTATTTTGCACGGCCCCAGTCTAAGGATTTAAACCTTTTTTATGTGATGGTGATGGCCAGGGTTTGAAATTAACTTTTTACTCACCGGCCAATTGGGCTACTAAATTTTTAAGTTACCAGCCATTCAGAACTTCTACTAGCCAAAAAAAGAGAGAAGGAAATAAACCAGATTAACTACGTCACAGCTTATATTATAACATTTGGATTTCATACATTATTTATTATTCAAACACAATCCTGTCATCCAACCATCTCCTCCCTTCCTCTTTCATCCTCAACCTTTTCACCAAAAATGTGTTTTAGATGGACAGATCAGTAAGTACACAGAACATCTTTTTTTTTAATTAGGATGTTGGAAAATAACAATATATTTTCTGTTAACCAAATGCTTTTTAATCTTTTCTATTGCTCCAATGCAAATAAACAAGTGCACAGTTTGTTGTGTAGTGATGTGCATGTTCAAGTAAGCCAGATTTTGCGCAATGTGCTTATTTAATATATCATGATGACTCCAGAGTTGAGTATTTGCGCTAAATCTGCGCAGATTTGGCTTACACGAAGTTCCCCACCAAAGTGAGTAAACATAAGTAACTCGCCAAACTGGCTAGTGATTTGACATTGTTACCCGCCACAGTTGATTTTTACCCGCATTTGGCGGGATGGTGGGTGTTAATTTCAAACCCTGGTGATGGCCATACAAAAAATAGGGTTGTCCATGGTTTTAAAATTTTTTGTGGGTGTATATGGGATGGCCTGGATGAGTGTGAGATATCCCGGCCTGAAATTGTGTCCCAGTCTGCCCCTGTGCAGAGCTCAGGGCTGAAACTCACATATGTGTCACCTATGAGAAGTTTCTCACAAAGTGTTAGGCCCTGCAGCTCAGCTGGACTACATTAGATCCAAATTAATAATAACAAGAGTAACTTTGCTCCTCTACAACTAATCAACAAAACATTTTGTTTTTAGTAAAGGGTAATGTCAAACCTGCTGTTTATTTAATATCAGTACATCTCAACCTGCAGTCTCAATGTATTAATCATCGCCATTATGTTTTTGTGTGCGTCAGCACTTATAATAGCAATTTAATATCTTTAAAAAAAAATTTTTTTTTAATGAATTGGGCACATTCCGTCCACAATCTCTGAAAAGACCCAAGATATTTTTTAAAGATATATCAACAAATGTCCAGCAGTGTATGTTTTCTATACTAAGCGAGTCAGATTGACATTTTATAAATTGATTATGAACAATATTCCACTTAGCCCACTTGTGGCAGGTCAGTGTTCGGCACAGTGCATCTTGTACTCCCGGTCAGACTGAGCACCCAGTGGAGAGGCAATATTGGCAAACCTCACGGCTCTAATCATTCCTTGCCGTGAGGCTAATGATAATGAAACAAAGCCAAGTCCTAGAGCTGATAGTCACTACTGTCATCATTTTAAAGTTAACTTTGTTGCTTCTCTGCAATGAATCCCAAACAACTTTTCACAAATAAAGTTAAAAAAGTAGAAGGAAAATATATATATGAATGGTATTATAGTATTACTGTATTATTCCTGAATTTTTACTATATATTTTTATATTCTTCTGGTTTTCCAAAACAAATATCTTAACAATTTTAAATCAAGATACATTTACTTGAGAAGCAAAATGACACATTTAGTTTTCTGAAATATTTATTAAAAAAAAGAAGTGAGTGGCTTAAAACAAGAAATCAAAAATCTGCCAATAGGAAAATAAAAATAAACTTAATTCAAACGGGAAACAAGTTTATTTTTCTAATCATTTTGGCAGGTTTTTTTCTTGTTTTAGACATACACTCAACTAATTCTGATACATTTGAGAAAACATTTGAAGGCCACAAACATCAGATATAGATAGATAGATAGATAGATAGATAGATAGATAGATAGATAGATAGATAGATAGATAGATAGATAGATAGATAGACTGTTAGTGTAATCTCTGGTCTAGGGCTGACAATGTAAAACTGCCCCTGTTTACAGTGATGATCTGTCCCAAAAGTGTCTCTTTTTTTTGGCACATGAAATGGCAAACTCAGCATGAGGCAATAACGGTTTGGGTTATTTGCTTGAATTAGATTTGCATGAGTTATCTCATGTTTTTTTTTTTAGTCTTGAGGTTTAAATCTGGTGCTTTTAATTCGATGTAGTGAGAGCAGAGTCTCAGCAGACTGATAAATAAACAGCCTGTCCGGGTCTCAGGAGAGATTACGTTCTCATATCATTTGATAGTCTGGATCACAGGGGTGTAGAGGGAGATAAATGACCTCTTGGGTTTCAGCTTTTCAATTTCCTTCCTGTGCTGCCCTTCCTGCAACTGTTGACCACACATTTTCTGTCTGGATTGAAGCCGGGGGCAGTTAGAAAAGAGTAATGCTCCTCAGAGCTGCAGAAAGGTTGCTGAGTTTTGACTTTATATTAGGGGTGTAAAGGTAAACGTATTTGTAGATTTTTTAGTACGGGTCTTTCAGTTCGGTATGTATGTGTGCCGCACCACTTAATTCTCAGGTAATGTTTAATGTAACTTCTAAATATAATATAATATAAGTTATATTAAACATTGAGACACTGCATCTCTGGTCGGATGCTGTGGGACGCCCTAAGGGTGTCTGGTGCATATGTGAAAACACTTCCCATCAAATTGAATGGCGACAGCCCGTGACGTCACTAGCGGAGCGCCCAGAAGTAAGAGGGTGCCCATAGTACACGTCATCAACTTCCAATAAAATAGGAAAGAGACGTAGTATTTCGTTAAGCTTCTCAGGGAACCCATGGTTACAGTCATAACCTGAGACAGTCCCTTTCTAATGTGAACTCGCATTGCATCTCCGGTCGGATGCTAGGGGGGGGATGAAATAGCCACTCCACATGCCACAGTGATGCCTGCCTCACTAGGTGAAAATATGCAAAAACATAATGGGTATAAGCAGGGCAGGAGCCTTCAAAGAAGATGACTTACTTTGGGAGAGATAGCTCGCAAGCGTCTCCTCCACAGGGGGCATCTTCACATATCCCCGCACGGCTAATCCTTCGTGTAGTTCGAATATGGCTTCTTCCACTTCTTATCCACTTCAGCGTGGAGATCAGGAAGGAACATGAAGGTATGCCTTAAAAGTTTCTCTTTAGTTTCATATATTTTTTAATCTGCATGATCTAATGATACATCGCAGAACAAATATGATGATATCTGATATAATTAAATAACTCATTGCAGGTAAAAGAGCAAGACAGATTTTGGATGTACTGTAACAGCACAAAAAACAGCAAAGTTACTTTGATCAGTGATTTTCTTTATCATTGCCTGCTGGCAGCAAAGGAAAGAGCCAAACTGTGTGTTTTGCATGGATAACATTATAACAGCTCCTCTCGGAGTACTCTGTTGCTGTGAGAAAACCTCTCATCCAGCTTATAACATATAACTAAATCCTGTCAATCATTCACTTTCATGCCTTTGCAGATTTTTCTTCTTCTTCTTCTGTTTTGGGATAGGTGCAGGGATTAGGTATAGGTGGTTTTAGTGTGGTTTGGGTGAAAAACCAGCTACATTGTAAGTAATAACATGACATTTATGGCTCGGGTGACTATACACCAAAAAAAAAATCTAATTATGGGTCAAACACACATGAATGATCACGCAAAGTCGTATTTACTAATGGGAAACGCACAGGGTGTGCCAGCATGAATGTAGTTAATTGATTTGTTAAGAAGAGAGCTAACTCACCCTTTATGATGTGCTTCATGCAAATAAACTATTTGTTAAATACCTTGAATCAATTATCATTTATATCACATTTTCTTTCTGACTTAAATGTGTGAGAAGTCATAATAACGACTGTCCAAAGTAGAAGCATCTACTTTACTTCTATTGATAAGAGCAGAACTTTATTTAGCTGTCTGTATATTTACATAAACATTAATAACTGTCAGTTAGACAAACATTTGTTCCAACAGAACTCTAAATATAATAATTGCCCAAAATACCCCAATAAGTAGAATATAAGACAATAATGTACATTATTGTACAGTACAGTTAAAGTTAGTCCTCTCACACAGGTGTCCATCAGAGAAACCACAGGTGTGTATACATCACATAATATGTATGTAATGTCAGTGTCAGTGATTTTTATTGGATACTGTACAGTTAAAGTTAGTCCCCTCAAGTTCACACAGGTGTCCATCAGAGTAACCACATGTGTGTAATTCATCACATAATATGAACGGTCCATTATAGACAGTATATGTCTTGTTTTATATAGTATAAAAATCTAAAGAAATTTTATTTGTGAAATAATTTGCTGGAGGAATGTACTGTCTGTCTTGCGATTTGGTTTGATAATTTATCCAACACAATTACATAACTTAATAAGTGTAGTGTCCAAACTGCATATGCCCCCATCTATATATTTCTAAAGTGCTTACCTGGACATCTGTAAAGAGACGCTGGAGTAACCAAAGCACCAAAATGACCAGCTCAGGTAATGAAACCTTTTCAGTGAGGCTCAGATATCCCTTCACATCATACTCTTCAGGTAACAGACAAAACCAGTATCTGTTAATATGTTAGTCGTCTGAGCAGATGTTTGCCTAGTTTCCATTAATTATTCAAGTTTTACCACTAACCATTCAGATTTAGTTTTTTTTATGCATCAGCCAATGACAGTTCCAACACATGTCTTACGGTTGGTTTCTTTTTTGCAATAATGATTCATGATTATTATCAGGCATGTGATTCTTATAAGACAAGCCATAATGCTTTCCAGAATATAGGACATCATGTACAGAGGCCTACGGTATGTCTGATATTGTGTCCAATAATTCAACTCCAGATAATAATTAATTAAATCCTGCTATGGTGTAGCAGCATCACAGCTCAAGTTATACCAATATTTTATTGTACAGAGGAAAAGGACATAATTAAATCAGTAAAAAGTAAAAAAGAAAAGCTATGGAAGATACCCTTGAGTATGTGTGTTTGAGAGAAAGACTGAAACTGACCAATGTTGTGGCAAAGCCAGATCCAGATGGCAAGCAGTTTGTCTAAATCACCACTCGCCCCCTGTGTGATTGTCTGGGTGATTGCTTGCACCGAAAAAATCTGCTTGATTCAGAGCTGCAAATTACAAATCCAAATAAACACATATCAAACTACTTACTCATCCAAAAACACCAACAAGTAAGACATCAGATCTCTCTCACCTCTCTTCCATTTTTGATTGCGTGTGTGTCATCCTTGTGGAAGACCTCAGGGCTCGGGATTAGGTCCTTTTGAAGTTTTCTTCTGGACCTGGGCCCATTTAATGTTTGTTTTCCTGAGGCAGTGGTTGACGTCTTCCATGACTCTTCCTCTTTCTTCATTGTGTTCTTCATTAATCTAGGATACAATATTTTTTTTCCTTTTTTCAAACAGTTGGCGTTTAGCCAGTGACCTCTGTTCATCTCTATCCATCATTGCCTCCTTTTCAAACACAGAGCTCTTGATTGGCTCTTTTGTATTGACTGATTGAGGTCCTGCTGTCATTCTACATGTTTTGCCATCAATGATTGATGACCCACCAATCTTTAACTTCCACTCTTTATGCAGAACTACACTGATAGCGTCTTCCTTTGGGATATCTTCCATCCGTCCTTGTTTGGATTGAGTCATCTTTGCAGCGAATTCCTTGCAATCGTGTTTGCTCTGTTGCTCATATCCTAGGGTCAGCCATGAGGTCAGAGTGTAAACAGGGGCTTACCCTGATGCCTCAGAGTTGCTATTGTTCATTTTGTAGTTGTGGAGGTCACTGGTAAAGGTGTAGAGGTTATTAAAGCCTTTCAGCACCAGACACGTGCAAGATGCCAGTAACCTCTTCTCTTCCCGTCCTTCACTGTTTGTGCAGGGGGAGAAATAAATCATATAAGCTTGCACTGAAAGAGTGACTGAACCATAACTTAAGAATGTAACGGAGGGGTCTTTTGACTTGGGCCAGTAAGTAACCACCTATAGCAACCACGCATGAATACCATAGAAACTGCATAGCAATGCACTAAAACTTACTCAGAAAACCGTATGCTGTATGATATGTTGCCTAATAAAATAATGATAGAGTGATTCAGGTATGACAGCAGAACCCAGAAGACTAATCGCCACTGGTTCCTTCGAGATTTTCCTATGTGGTTTTATAATGTGTTTTTTTTTAATTTATGTGTAAAATAAGGTCTGCGGGGAACATAACTTGACCATAGTTTGACGCTTTGTTGTACAACGTGAATTACACATACATCAAAAACGTGAATCTTGAAGCAGTTATGTTAATTTTTGAAAACATGTTTTTAAATATTAAATAAGACAGCTTTGGGTGTGAGTTCTGTATGTGCAGTGTACATGTAGAGCAAAATATCAAAGTATCGTCAAGTTATGTTTACCTCAAATTTTATTTTACTCACAAATTGAAAATGTATTTGTTTTTATTCATACGTAATCATTTATTAGGGTGAAATGTGAGGTTTGAGGTTTTATATATAAGATAAAACTTTTTGTTTTTGTCATTCCATATTATCAATTCATATAATTAAAACTGTAAAGTTGTTTAATAGTATTTTTTATGGTCATCTCTTACCATATTGGTGTTTCAACCACCACCTAAACAACATGTAGTTCAATTCTAATATCAGAACTTTCAGAAATGATTTCAACTTCTGATTAAAATAAATAAAAAATCCGCCCCCAAACATTTTAGAGTTCGCGGGTGTGATTTCTGAATAGGCAAGCATTCACAAATATTTTCTTCAGACAAAGATCTGGAACAAAAATCTGGTTTAGCCTATATATATAAATATATATATAATATATATATATTGCCTATGTAACCTTAGTTCATTATTTTATTTCATTTCACAAGAAACAGATGTTAAACAGTAATAATCTTGTTATTACTGTTAATAACAAGATTATTACTGTTAATAACAAGGGGGGGGGGGGGTTGGGAAGAGAAGAGAAGTGAAGTGAGTTATGCGAGTTAGGCGGCGGTTCATGCTTTTATGCCGATGCTTCTGATTAAAGAAGAAACATGAATTATCACCATTGTAACCCGTGTTTCATTTATGTTACCCACGATGAAGAGACTGGAGTAAACGCAGATACGGCATCAAGAAATAAGGGTTACACCTATATGAAATTATATCCAGTGTAATTACAAAAAGCCTTAGAGTGAATGCCACATAGAAGAAATCCCTAAGCGCATTACTGTGCCAAACCATGTTCTTGTCCCTATGTATATACACACAACTTACTTACACACACTGTGGTAATCACATCTTTTCATGAAGGCACTTCGATAACTCCATCTAACTCAGTGCATAATGATTAAATGCACTACAGGTATGGCCATTACTGGCCTAGCAAAATAGATCTCTGTAAAGCCTCACACCCCAGAATTTGATATCTTTCAGGTATTTAAAGCCACAGAAATTGATTTTAGCTACTACTCGCAAAACAATCTAATATCTGTTTCCGAGGATAGATACATTCGTAATTAATTGTTTCAAATAAGAGACAATGCACATTTAAAGCTGGTGCAACTTCAGAAGTCAAAGTCACACCTACCACCCGTGTTCTTTAATGCAACTAAAACCCGAAGCATGAGGTGAAACATCCTTGAGAAATACTGGTGGCTGACGAATTCTGATGATTTCGATATTATTTATGTTATAGAGGTTGGAGCTAGTTGCTGCACATTTTACTCCCGTGAATATTTCTCAGGGTGGGTTTATTTTTGAAGGTCAGACAATCTGTTGAACATCGAACTGTTATTGCATTGTCACCCTATATGGGGTAAGTTACAATGGAACCTCCCATTAAATAACTTATTCAAATTTAAATGGTAAAAACAGTTATAAAAACACAGAAGAAGCATTTGTGTAATTGGAGTTTTGACTCAAAAGCTTATAGTTACTGACAACTAGCCACAGTCTACCCTTTGTCCTGGTTTAGATACTGTACATAAACATATATTTTTTTTTTGTAAAACAAGTAGGATCTTTTTTTTCACATTTGTAAGTCACTTTGAATAAAAGTAACCACAAATTAAATTGAATCCATTAAAAAATATGAGTTAAATGTAATGCTCAAACCTACATACCTTTTTTCCAAGTACTTTTGACTTTGTGTAATGATGGCTTTGTGTGATGTTGTGTCCTCTTCTGGACTGTTATATACACTGGGCTGGGATGTCAGAATGACATTACCTAAATGACATTACCCATAGAGGACAGACCTAAAAATACTACAAAGCAGCTGATTTACACACACTTGTAGTTCATGCAGCTCTTGTGCTGCTGTCATCATTAAAGCAGAAGAGAGAAACAAGAGATTCAAAAATTGTTTTAAATATGTATTGCACCATGAAAGCAAAATTGAAAAATTCTTGTTCGCAATATTTATTGTAAATTATTTATCCGTGCACATAATAATTTTTTGTTTTTAAATTCATGTGCCCTCGTAATCTTTAATCTCTTCTCTGATGACGTGTATACTGGCGCGAGGGCTTGACACACACTAGAAAGAAAAGACCATCGCAACTTCCAATTGACCCTTCGCAAGGAGCTTGATTGACAGGTGATCTTACCAATCAGGACTTCGCCATCCGTCATTTTGTCCGACAAAGCAGTCAGGAGAGTTAGTAGATTAACATGGGAGGATTTGAACTTGAAAAGTGGAGTGTACTGACGCCTTTCCGCGGTTAAAACAACATTCCTTCTTATGTTCATTCCTGTTTATTTGATGCAATAAATGAACTAGAAGGAAGAGATGATCGGTTCACGAGTAGCTTTAACTGAGGCTCTACAGCGATCTGTCAGACACATTAAAGAGCCACAAAACAGTATTTATTGTTTAAATTTCTTTAAAAAAAATGACCAAATTTGAAAGGTGAGACTTTGTTTAATATGTTTATCAAAAGTAACTGAAAAGTTACCTGGTCTGTCCTGCCTGTCGTTGTCCTCTCTCTGCTCCGCGATGTATTTTTCAATGCGTGAGAACATGGTGTGGCGTGAGAGCGGCGTAGCTTGTCGGACATAGCGACAGTAACTAATTGGGGCGGGTCTTTGCGAACAGTCAATTAATGTCGACTATAATGCTAATTATCGTTTTATTTAAAATGCTAATTATCGTTTTATTAAAATTGTGTATTCAATTTAAAAAGTCCTAAATACATAGTTAATGACTGCTTGCCATTTTCTCCTGCAGGTATGAAGATGATTTCTCATGTTTTAAAACCATAATGAGAAAATCAGACAAATCAGAAGAGTCAATTTTAGCTATATCATGTGTTAACTGTCACGTCCACCAGCTGGAGTGCCCTTTATCTCCACCAGAGGGCACTCCTCTCTAGTCCATTATCGTATAAACGAACTGCATTTCCCATAATCCATTGCCTGGACTCATTTCTCATTACTTTCAGCTGTGTCTCATTGCCTTATTATCTCTGCCTTTATAAGCCCTATAGTGTTAATTTCGTCAGACGAGACGAGACGAAATATGTTCGTCAACGACCTTTTTTTCCATGACTAAGACGAGACGATGACGAGACTGCACTACTGTTCAAAAACGCTGACTAAGACTAAATTATCATGCATTATTGTTGACGAAAAAAAGACGAGACGAAAATGTTTTGCATAAAATAAAAACTAAGATAAAATCTTTCTTCATTTTCGTCTACAATCGTCGGTAACACTTTACAATAACAGTACATGAATAAGCATGTACTAATACCTGAATTAATAATTACTTTACTATGAACTAATGATGAGTTAAGACATGTACTAATGAGGAACTAACCTTAACTAAAACATGAGTCATATGAATTCCTGCATGAATATACCATCTTAACTACACGTTAGTACATGCTTGTTAATTAATGTATTAATTAACATTTCGTGGTAAACTAAATCAAACATGCTCTAGATTAGAAGAAAGATGTATTAAAAGGGCACAATGTAAAAATTGTTCATAAATTTGACACCAGCAACTGTCACAAACATCAGTGAATGACACTAGATGTCTTGCAATATTTACATTTAACCTTATCATTGAACACACAATGATGCATTCATCATTAAAAAACTATTTAATCTCATTCCATTTTAAGTGATTCCCACTCGCTGCCATCAAGAGTGAAATACCTACACTAACATATTCAACAGATGCAATTTTCACAATTAAAATCAGTGTTAGCACAGATGATGGTTATTTCTGTGGTTATTTTGTGGATTGGTTTACTGTCTTTATATCATAATGCAGTCGGATGTTAGTCTTGTGTTCTTGCTCTTCGTGTGGGCCACTATTGCCCCTTCAAAAATGTGTCCACTTTCCTCCTACCATTCAGTTCCTTCTCCATCCAAATGCGGGCACAGCCACCTCTGCTCTTCCACTTCTTTACAAACCTTTACAACCTGATTTAGAAGAGCTGAATATGTATAGAACATGTGTAATTTGATAACTTTTTAAAGATGTACTTTTCGAGGGGCCAAGACAAGAAATTACATAAGTCATGAATTCATGTTACTTTATAAGTAATTAATGATGAGTTAGTAATGATGTGCCCCCCCCAAGTAAAGTCATGACATTATGATACATTAACCAAGTCATGAATTCATGTTACTTTATAAGTAATTAATGATGAGTTAGTAATGATGTGCCCCCCCCAAGTAAAGTCATGACATTATGATACATTAACAAGTCATGAATTCATGTTACTTTATAAGTAATTAATGATGAGTTAGTAATGATGTGCCCCCCCAAGTAAAGTCATGACATTATGATACATTAACAAGTCATGAATTCATGTTACTTTTTAAGTAATTAATGATGAGTTAGTAATGATGTGCCCCCCAAGTAAAGTCATGACATTATGATACATTAACAAGTCATGAATTCATGTTACTTTTTAAGTAATTAATGATGAGTTAGTAATGATGTGCCCCCCCAAGTAAAGTCATGACATTATGATACATTAACAAGTCATGAATTCATGTTACTTTATAAGTAATTAATGATGTGTTAGTAATGATGTGCCCCCCCCCCCCCCCCCACGTAAAGTCATGACATTATGATACATTAACAAGTCATGTTACTTTATAAGTAATTAATGCTTAATTAGTAATAATGTGTACAATCAAGCAGTCATAAGTTATTATCTACAATACCAAATAACATCAAGGAAGGTGATTCTTAGTTTGCACCAGTATATCCAAGATAATGATAACTTGAATATGTATTCACCAGCATGTAAAAAATAAAAAATAAAAATAAAAACTTCAGAATTTCAAAAGGTATAATGCACTTTATTTAACAGTCTTTTAAACAGCAGTTCACCTTAAATCAAGGTATTTTAAATATTGCACACACAGAAGAGGCTGTTTTCTGGTGGCACATATAATTTGTATTGCTGTCACACACACTGTCAAATCTGCAAATTTCAACAAAGACAACAATCAGTTAGTTTCTCGATCACAGTTGTTGAAATAGGCCTAGTTGGCACAGTGTGACTTCTTCATGTGAACAAGTGAAAAACTCTCTTTTCATAAACTCATTACACATTTATCTGTTATACAGTATGGTCACAGAAAATTAAAACCGTGTAGGCCTATTCCACCAAATGAAACATTACTGACATTAACATTTCAGTAGGCTACTAAGCTTATAGAGCTCGATTAACATTCAAGCACTTTAATTAGCAATTTAACGTTATAACTGTAAACTCTCTTTACTAAAACATGGAGTGCACTGAAACGGAATTAATCTCATTTAAACTTTGTAAAGCCGCGATGATCTCCCGCACGACATCCGACATCGCGGGCGAACACATCCGCCAGCGCGGCCGCAATCCAGCCGCGGGGTGCGTCGATGCGGTCATTCTTATCAATTCCATGAAACAAATGCATCAAACTAAAACATCGAATTTACTTATACACCAGTTATGATGTCACATCACTTTTCTTACCTGGAAATTTCAACAAAGACAACAATCAGTTAGTTTCTCTATCACAGTGTTGAAATATAGTTGGCAGTGTGACTTCATGTGAACAAGTGAAATGCCCCGGGGCTCCCCACTGCCCCCTAGAGTCAACCGCCAGTATACACATGTTTAAGTGATGATAACAGACATCTATACTTGATAAATGTGAACCAACCATAGATAGACTGTAAAAAAGAACCAACAATACATAATAACAATAACACATATGAACAACAATACATAAGATTAATCTATATGACTACATAAAGGCTTTTAAACAGTTGTTCACCTTAAATCAAGAGGCTTAAGTTTACCTGTATTTTACTTTACATAAAACACAACAACAGATTTAAAGGAACACGTCGATTTTTTGGGACTTTAACTTATTCACCGTATCCCCCAGAGTTAGATATGTCAATACATGCTAACACTGATTTTAATTGTGAAAATTGCATCTGTTGAATATGTTAGTGTAGGTATTTCACTCTTGATGGCAGAAGTGGAATCACTTAAAATGGAATGAGATTAAATAGTTTTTAATGATGAATGCATCATTGTGTGTTCAATGATAAGGTTAAATGTAAATATTGCAAGACATCTAGTGTCATTCACTGATGTTTGTGACAGATGCTGGTGTCAAATTTATGAACAATTTTACATTGTGCCCTTTTAATACATCTTTCTTCTAATCTAGAGCATGTTTGATTTAGTTTACCACGAAATGTTAATTAATACATTAATTAACAAGCATGTACTAACGTGTAGTTAAGATGGTATATTCATGCAGGAATTCATATGACTCATGTTTTAGTTAAGGTTAGTTCCTCATTAGTACATGTCTTAACTCATCATTAGTTCATAGTAAAGTAATTATTAATTCAGGTATTAGTACATGCTTATTCATGTACTGTTATTGTAAAGTGTTACCCAATCGTCTCTACTTTTTCATCAGCTGTACGCCTTTAAAATATCCCGAATGAGTTCGCGCTGTTGCTCAAGTAACATTACGATTCTACATTAGAATTCGACCAAGCCATTTAAAAAAAAAATGTTTAAACATACGCACAGATTGTTACATAAAATGGTGTGTGTGCGTAGAAAGAATTTGTCCACACGCCGCTCAAAAAAAAAAAAAAAAAATCCTGAGCGCAAGTCCACCGTCTAACGTTAGCACTAGGCAGGCTTTTTGTGTTAAATTATATTTCCTGTCGCTGCGCAGGCTTTTTGATTGTACATGACAGACTAATAACCCTTTTCTTTAAAGGCTTAGGTTATGTCCCATTAACCGGACCGTTGCATTACGATTAAAAGCAGTATCAATAAAGTCAAAAATGTGATGTGCAGTCAAGTTCGAGTGTATGCGATGTTTAAAACGAGTGTTCTCACGATACACTTGTTGTGATTCGCGGAGTTTTGACAAGTTTTATAGTCTTGATATTGTTTCTTATTCAAAAGTGGTGACTGAAAAAACTCAGCACCCCCTGAAACCTCTTCCCGCGCCTTTGTAACTTCGGAGTCTGTTGGGCCCCAGCTTTTGAATTGTGATGGTTAAAATAAAATACAGAACAGTTTCATCATTTGTAAATGTGTCTCCTAAATCAGACATTGAAAACCAGACATGTTTAACAGTTGCATTCAACAAAAATCATTCAACAAGTGTATTTTGTCAGGTAATTATGACATTTTTACCAATATTTGAGATATGTGAAACACTTTTTTACTGAAATGTTAATCAGAAATAATCTCAGTAATAATGTGTTATTAAAAAAAAGAAGACAATTTTTTTTTTACTAAAACTTGACTAAAATGAAAAGACTTTTAGTCGACTAAAACTTGACTAAGATACCTTAAGTTCTCTTTTGACTAAAACTAGACTAAAATGATGAGACTTTTAGTCGACTAAAACTAGACTAACAAAAAAAGATATGTGAATGACTAAATATGACTAAAACTAACAAGGACATTTGGCACAAGACTAAGACTAAGACTAAATAAAAAATAGGTGACAAAATTAACACTAAAGCCCTATGGTTTCAATCATTGTTTGTGTCACACTGCAATTCTGAGAAATTACTCTTTGGTTTCCCGTGTTATTATTTTTATCATCTGCCTGGTTTCCTGGAATCGTTACGTCATAACCTTTTTGAAACTTTTAGAAATTTCAATGGTTTGCCACTGGAGGGCGATGATCTCAGTGAACCCATGAATCATGCGGATTTACTGAGATCGCCCTCCCAGCAGCGAACCATTGAGCAAATGGGTTTTACCAGATCTCTGATCAGTTTTATAAATTTGTACACGTTTTAATTAGACATTAATATAATTAAAATAAATCATTTCTTAAAGCGGTGCTAAGCAGTTTTGGCAATTTCTTTGCTGTATTTTCGCATTTTGCTCGCAGGTTTCTCTATAGAGCTCCCCCTACAGCTTCGGAATAGATATTTGACAACACTGTTGTAAAAACTCGTTAGCGACTCCTCCCCTTCTCCCATCTTCTCTCTCTGGTCATGTGCATTTGTTTTCAAAGAAGCCGGCAAACGCACAGAGTCATGTCCACTGAGGTATGATACACAGAAGGCTAGCATATAAATGTTGAGATGGTGTATATTTGTATTGTGTTATCAAACGTAATCCTTAATATAATGAGCAATCCATGGAACAAACAAAACAAGCTCTGCCAAGTTGATAAAAGAACACATATTACACAAACACTTGATATTTAGTAGTATTAGATGATTAGTTAATTGCATTTGATAATTGCACTTTCAATAAAACATTTGCAAGGTGTTTGTAAAAGGTGCTTTTATGTGTGTTTGGCCTGAGTTTTTGTTGCATTTCCACTGTTCTGACCAGCAGGGGTCACCAGCGTAGATGGGTTTAATTGCAGAACTATACATGTGTCACAACAGTCTGAGGACAACAGCGCCACGCTAGCAGTCTCATGCCAGAAGTTGGCAGAGCAAATTTATCTTCGTAATCATTGCTCCATTTGGAGTGTTTCAAAGTTTAAAAGCAGGTTAATGTCAAGCATTTTATCAAAATGATCTAATTGAAATGCTGGTTGTTCTGCAGCCATCCAACTGCAGCACAGAGGTGTCTTTAACAATACCTAGGGTGCTTCTCAATATCCCTCCTCGTCTCCTCGCTCCTCCGTCCTCCATCCTATGACCCGGAAACCGATCGAGCTCAGCCATCTTGAAGGACATCTCAATTCTCTAATTTCACCGTGAGGAGGCGAGGATCGAGGAGTGAGGAGGCTTCCAGAGGAGCTATGAGCGAGGATACACAGGTGTATCCTATGCGGAAGTGTTTCATTGACTTAACGTGACGCACGTGAAAATTCTCCTCCCCCTTCACATCAGTCACAATCATTTTATAGCTATATCATTTTATTGCAGTTTATATAAACCACACATGTCACATATTTCAACAGGGTATCTTGCTTTATTATTATTTATTATGAATTTCTTAAATAACCAAACTTCAACAACATAAGGGCAGATCTTTTTAGCGCTGCTGATGACGCTGTAAAGTGACGCTCGAGTAATCAAGTATTCCAATGTATAAAAAAGCTTTCATTTGATTCCTCCGTCCTCATTTCCTTTCCTTGCAGCCTTCCCCCGCGTCCTCCAGGGGGTGGAGCTGAGACGCGAGGAAAGGAAGCGAGGAAAGGAAACGAGGATGCACAAATAAGAATTGAGAAGCACCCCTAGTGTTGTAGTCAGGATGTAGCATGTTTAATAAAGTTTTGAGACATAAATAAAACCCTGTCACAAATCAAATTGATCAATCATAATCAATCAGTAAATTTTTTTTACAGAAATCAAAGGCAAGCACTTCATAGCGCTTTTCACACTGAGCTCAACCCTGAGTTATTGTCCTTCTAAACACCGCTTTTAACCCCGCGTAAAGTAGCATTTCACGCTTGTATATTTACTTGCTTTGGACAGTCACTGAAACACTGTGCATTCTATATAAAATGGTTAATTCAGCGTTCATCAAACACTGTCAGAAAACTGCAGAATTGCAGTGAAGAAGAGTCCATTTAATTCTATAGTCTGAAAAGTCCATCAACTTGATAGTAAAGTTGGCTATATGTAATATGAGGATGAGCAATGCTTGAGCATTTATGTTAACATATTGTGTGCTGTGTTCGTTCAATCAGTGACACTGACACAGTAAATATGCAAATAAGGACGTTATCCCATTATTTAATATATTGTGCAGTGTGAAACAGCAGCATATTAGCCTGGGAAAACCCAGACCACTTCCGGCAAAGTTAGATTTGCTCTGCAAGTGGGTCTGGCAAAGAGCCCATTGAAACCCATTTCCAATCCGCCGAAATCGCGGCACCAATCAGAAACGTTGGGGCGGGCTTTACACGATGACGACAGAGCAGAGACGGTGACGCAGATTTTGTACATTACAAAGATGGATGCCACCGTGGAACATCACAACATCACTCGTTCGAATCAGCTATCACGTCTGTTTCAAGCGATTTAAAATTGTCATTTTCGTTAACACAAACAGAGAATTGCTGAGAGTCTCAGATGTTTCTCCATCGCTCTGCATACGTCATGTCATTCATTGCTCTGATTGGTTTTAGATCTATCCGACGTCCGTTGGTGACGCCCCTGTGGAAATGAATTGTCTATGGAGCTTTGCCAGACCCTAACTCAGTTACAACTGAGAGTGGTCTGGGTTTTCCCAGGCTAGCAGCATATGAATACCCAGGATTAATTGTTAACCTCGGGTAAATGATGATCAGTGTGAAACGGGAACCAAGATAACCCAGGTTTCCGTTTACCTGGGGTTTACAATCACCCAGGGTTAACTTTTTCAAGTGTGAAAAGCCCTCATGTTTTTCATTGTAATGAAAAGAGAAGTTAATATATAAAAAAAAAAAAAATGTCTTACCATCCCATTCTTTTTCTTACTATCAACATGAAGATCCCACAGTGCAGTCAGTAGAGCCGGCCAACTGTTGTGGAACATTCTAAAACAATAGAATATTAAGTTATTCCTGGAAAAGATGTGATCGATAAAACACCATATGTTCAAGTAGCTTTTGTCTTTATGAAAAGCCTTGTTTTTGATCAGCTTCCATTGTCCCTACTGGGTGATTCTGCAAGAAAATCAAACAGAAATATATTTTAAAAAATGTATAACCATAAAAATTGCGTAAGAGAGACAAGTTTCACTGTTCTAAAGCAAAAATGTTTGGTATTGCATTGCAAAAACATAATGTTATATTCAGAATATATAAAAAAAACCATGCAGAACATTATGCCAAGCACAAACCGCAATGAACAGCGAACCTTGAACTGCGACCATATCTATATTTGTTAAACATATCACTGTTTGGTTGTGTTTGATTGAATGTTTAATGGGATGCGTTCAAACACATTATAATTGTTTGCATTTTGTTGGCTTAAGCACATTGTGTTTGTCTATGCTTGTGACTATGAAGAAGATGAGACATTTTATTATCAAATCATACAGGAAAACCAAGTAATTCCAAGAACAACCTCCTGGACAAAAAGCGGACACTCAACTGAGACTGCCCTGCTCTCGGTAATTGAAGCTCTGAGATTGGCAAGAGCAGCTTCCAAATCCTCAGTACTCATCCTGCACTCTGTCGGCTGCCTTTGACACAGTCAACCACCAGATCCTCCTGTCAATCCTAAAGACGAAGGGCACCTCAGGAATCGCACTCCAATGGTCTTACCTACAAGGTAGGTCCTTTAGAGTGTCGTGGATGGGTAGGTGTCTAAGGCGCAACAGCTACTGGGGTGCCTCAGGGCTCAGTGTTTGGACCACTTCTCTTCTCCATCTACATGACATCACTAGGATCTGTGATTCAGAAACATGGCTTTTCCTATCACTGCTACGCTGATGACACACAACTCTACCTCTCATTCCAGCTTGATGATCCGACGGTCTGGCATTCATTTCTGGCTGGATGAAGGACCACCACCTTCAACTAAACCTTGCGAAGACAGAGCTGCTTGTGGTCCCGGCCAACCCAACCCTACACCACAACTTCTGCATTCAGCTAGGTTCGTCATCCATAACTCCAAGGTCAGCCAGGAACCTGGGAGTTGTGATTTATGATCAATTGAACTTCACAGACCACATTATTAGTACTGCCCGGTCATGCAAATTTGCCTTACATCAGGAGGATCAGGCCCTTCCTATCAAAGCAGGCCACACAACTCCTTGTCCAAGCGCTTGTTCTATCCAGACTGAACTATTGTAATGCTCTCCTGGCTGGGCTTCCAGCTTGCACTGTCAAACCTCTGCAACTGATCCAGAATGCTGCAGCAAGAGTGATCTTTAACGAGCCGAAAAGAGCACACGTTACTCCTCTCCTCACAAAATTGCACTGGTTGCCACTGCCAGTTGCTGCTCGCATCAAATTCAAGTCACTAGCTGCGTTTACATGGCTCAATCCGAATTAAATCAATCCGATTAAAGAATCCGAACAAGGTGTTTACATGGACGACAAATAAAGTAATCGGGGTTGATGTGCGCTTTTACATGCCACAAGCTTTACATCTGATTTGATCGTTTTAGACATGCGCAGTTACTCACAATCAGTGCACTAGACGATTCCCGCCGCCGTTCCACGATGCGCATAACAGCCACCCTCTTACCATTGCTTATTTTTTTTGTTTTAAAAATCAGATTTAACATTTACGTACTTCAGCTGCTAATTAGGAGACGACGAGCGCGTGATGTTCTGTGCCGTGCTGCTTGTATTTATCAAGCAATTAAAATGCCTCTGCCAGAGCCCAGAACAAGGCGTTTGTGGATAAAAGTCTGAAGCAAGGACTGGTGGGACAACGTTGTCTTGCACCACTTCACGGACGTGGAGTGGAAGGAAAATTTTAGGATGACACGACAGTCATTTACGTCATTTCTACGTCATTGCACATGCGCATTCCTTTCAGATTTGGTTTTCAGTCCGATTAAGTGTTTACATGTTCTCTTGATCGGATTACAAAAGGAATAAACCACCCCCTTTCAATCCGATCGAAATTTCAATCGGATCGAGCTCAATCGGATCAATTAAGGTGTTTACATGAAGGTTTTTTCAATCCGATTGAGCCTCAATCCGATTATAAGGGTCCATGTAAACGCAGCTACTGACGTTTACCTACAGAACAACCACGGGCTCTGCTCTCTTTTACCTAAACGCATTACTTCAGACTTCTGTGCCATCCAGAAACTTGCGCTCTGCAAGTGAACGCCATCTTGTGGTACCATCTCAAAGAGGCACAAAATCTCTTTCTCTGACCTTTACCTTGACTGTTACCTGCCGGTGGAATGACCTGCCGAACTGAACTCGAGCTCAAGAAACGGCTGAAGACGCATCTTTTTCGGCAACACTTGATCTATCAATACTAACACTTTCTATTCTATATCTATAAAAACAAAATGAAAAAAGGACTGCGTCAGATTGAACTGGGGAAGGGTTCATAGCACTTGAATATTGTTGTCTTATTGTTTGTTTAACTGCTTCTATTGTTCTCATTTGTAAGTCGCTTTGGATAAAAGCGTCTGCTAAATGAATAAATGTAAATGTAAAGAGACAACTATTAAATACTATTTCTTGCCACTGTGTCTTAAAAAATAACTCAAATCCGTCATACCTCCTTGGACAATTGCCTTTTTTAAGTGAATTTGAAGGTGTGCATTCAACTTGTGTCATCTGCCTGCTCGGTTTAAAAACACTGGGCAGTGGAAATTGTTGCATGCCTACATGTATTTAGTTATATGCCTAAATGTAAAAAAAACACACACATAAACATTGCTCAGTATCAGAAAATGTAACCAATGGTATAAAATAATTGTCTGTTGACAATTTCAACAGACGCGATAAAGTGACAAGGCCCATTTACAATTATTGATTTGATATTCCTCAATCCTGTGCGTTCCATTCCCTGACTGTTGAGCTAAAAAATAAAGATGGCGTCTGAAATTTGAGGTTGGTGGTCAGTTTGTGTGTAAAGTGTACATTTTGACTAACTTTTTTCCACTTTTGATGACATTTCTTGCAAGAAGTTCGTATTTTGGTGATTAAATATTCAATTGGTTGTCACCCAAAGCCCTCTCTGTTTTGTTATCAAGTCTCGTGAGGTATCTTCATGCATAAACGCTTCCTGCTAAGTCATTGCCTGACAGGGCAGTGAGGCAACAAGTCAGCTGCAGCTTTAGTTTTCATTACCTCCGCTCACTTCCAGCATGAGACTGTTAGAGTGGCGCTGTTGTCCTCAGACTGTTGTGACGTATGGTTCAGCGGTTGGTTAGTATTGGAGATTTAAACGCTTTGAAACAGTGAATACATTTGTGAAGCAATTAGTTCAATTAATTCAAAGCTTTGTAAAACTTTGTTTCTCCCAACACTATAACAACTATATTGTTTATAGTTGCAAGTTTAGATCTACTCTTTTTACTGTTGCACAGATTAAATGTTCCATGGAGTAAAAAGTAAATTGGATTGCATAATAGAAGGACGGCATGGCTCTCATCTTATCTGATAAAACTTTAACTAATCTGACGCTGTAGCTAAGTATTTAAGTGTGTCTGTTAACCAGTAGGTCATTGCATGACTGGCGGATTTGTATCCTCTTCAGTCTTCACTAGAGGTGGAATGGCAGAAGTCCTAGAGACCAGTTTTACAGCAGGTAGGAGACACTTACTCTTCAACTTTTTAAAGGGTAGTTTCTGAAAGCTGTCGTTGTGCAAAACTGTTTCCAAAGGTTGTGGAAGAGCTGCGTACTGTACAATATGTTTTTTTTTTTTTCAATTTCCCCTCCTATGTGGATAAATGCAATGCAGTCTGTTCTACTTATTGCAATATACAGTAAAAATGAGCAAAACTGTTGATTAAAAAATGAATGCACATTTTCACAATAATATTGTCACATCTGTTGTGGTAAAGCAACACACGAAGGTAATATTATAAATAGTCTTTAATAAACAAAGAAAACATGCAGTAGAATCACAGGATTAATATCTACATATACAGTATCACACCAGCAAAAAGGACCATATCCGACAGAACATACACTGGGAACTAAGTAAGAAATGGGTCTAACTAAATGTCTAGGCTATACTAAGATTTCAATTAATCATTTGATACAATGCATTTATTGTGTACATACATGATTTTACATGGTACTTTTTTTTAAATCCCAAGAGCAATTCCAAGAGGGTCCTCACACCATCGGTGCTTGGACCAATTACACTGTTCACACTTCCCTTACCCCACCCCTTAAACATACACATACCACCCAAACCTGTCCCTAACTTACCATATCCCACCTCAATAGCAGCACAAGTGCTTTGCAATGCAAACATGAACACACTAAGTACATTGTAGGCTAAAGTAAGTGCATAATAGTTAAAGGCAACTATAAAGTGTGACTGAGAGGTTTGTTCTCGTGGTTTTGTTATTGCTTGGCGCATGTTTTTCTGGCCTGGTGAATAAGTGATAAAACAGTGTCCATGTGTCTGCTCATTTCTAATGGTTGACTGTAGTGTATGTAAAATGAACCTTGTCTGTGCTTTTTTATTCTCAGTCAACTTTTCCTACAAATGATTAATTCTAATTGTCACCTTGGCTTTGGTGAGAATAACGCATGCATTAATGGACTTTGTTTTCATTTGTCTTTATATAGCGACTTTAGCGAGTCATCATAGTTTACAGTATCTGTCTGCATTGTAAACACTAAGTTACATTTATTTTTTAGTAAATTCCATTGCCTCAACTTAATGCTCTATATCAAATTCACCTAATGAGCTATTCATAAAGATTGAACTTAAACATTAAGCTAAGTTCAACTTTTTAATTAGGTAAAAGTAAACTTAACATTTGTGATTGAAATACTGTAGTTTATATTTGTTTATAGAAATATAGGATTAAATTAAGTAAATTATGACAGTCTCAGGAAATATATATATATATGTATATTTTTTTTTTAAGTGCCCATATTCCCATGCCTTGACCAAACACACATACCAGTAATTCAATTATTCAATTATTCAAGTGCAAGGGCCTTACTGTATATTTCCCACAGCTTTGTTTGTATACATTTTGAGCTATTTTTTTTTTTTTTTTTTTTTTTTTTTTTGTAAGCCAATAAAGTTAAAGTAATGTAGATGTTTGAGTTAAATTCCAAAACATTATATTTCTGGTAATGTTTAAAGGTACACAATGTAATTTATATGAATTTTGCGGACAATCTTTTGGTTGTGTGCTTCGGCTCTGCATGTTTGGCTGTGCGGACAGATGGTTCCCTCTCTATAAAGAGAGAAGTAGAGATGATCATACTCATAAAACATTCACTATAGCTTAAGAGATATCTGATGGAAAGGATCTCGAGTTAGCTAATTGACACAGTACTTCCTTAACAAATAAATTACAGCACAGCGCTACAACTACAACCATAATGAAAAGACCCTTCACAATAGATAATGCATACAATGATAGCTTCCTCCTGTTGAGTAATAAAAACACAATCTCCACATCACTTATAAAACATTTCTCAAATCCCTCAGTTCTCGCCATCTAAGCATGACTAAATCAGTGATTTTAATTCCTGGAGACCCACAACACTGCATATTTTCTCTGCTAATAAGCTGATGATCTGAATCAGGTGTGTTATGAAGATATATACATTGTACAGGACTGAAAAACACTGCTGTAAATGAAGATCAGACTGGCTTAACAAGTCACTTCCAGGTCCTTTGGCTCTACAACAGCAGAGGGCACTGTTGACATTCACTAAAACAGATCAAAATGCTCCTTCACAATCACACTCTATAATAGGCGATTATTTAACTTATGGTTGATGTCCCAGGGGTTATTTGTTATCAAGATTCAGATTTCAATCACTATCACTTCTTCTATCACTAACAGATTTTAACATTTTCATTTTGGTGATGGTCACACAAAGGACTGTCATGGAAACTTTTTACAAGGCCTTCACCATTTATTTGTGCCACCTTTCACAGACACAGACTTTGAGAATCTTGATGAATGCAAATTAATGTTAAAGTACAATTCATGCTAAAACAGTGATCTGAAGAACTGTAAAACAATCCTAAATGATTTCAATATTTATTCACATGAAAATGTATTATATTTATAAATTACACGCGTAATAAAGTTGCTTAAAGTTAATGTTCTTGTTTACCTAGGAGTCAGCTTGAACTTGTTTACCTGAGAAGGAGCTTGAAAATGAAATACTGACACATGATGCTATTTACAATAAGTAGTTTATTTGCACTAAGTATAAAAAGCATCTATAATGTTTTACACTATTATGCAAATAATGCAGATAGCCTCAGTGTATTGTAGTACCTTATAAATAAATAATACAAACAAATTCAATGTGTATTTATTAAAATCCTAAGTGGATTAATGTCCACTCCAACACCTAACCCTAACCATACTGTATGAGTGCTGTGGGGATTTTTGCAGGCCAAAATCTGGAAACAAGTTAGCATTTTATCACTTTAGGTTCCATCGTCCTGAAGTCTTTTGGTTAAATGCCTGACGTCTGTGATAAACCGATATTTTCGCATTTTATTCTATGACATAAAATACATCAGTAATAATTCCCCATTGTGATTATTTTGAAGTCTTCTACTTGTCTTAAAAAAGGCATAGCTAACAAGTGAATAAATGGAACTACAGAGGTTGACAGGACATTCAATGTCATCACACTAAATGGGTAGACTCATCTACACACCAGTCACATATACTTCAAATAAATGTCTCTGAGATATGCTATTGTTTGTGATGGGAAAGGGGGCAAAGAATGTGATCAGAAAAAGCTGGACTCGAACTTGGTTTGGTTGCGAGCGACTTACCAGAGTTTGTTTCTGTTGTTTCTGATTTGTCTGGGTTGAAAATGATGGGGTGGAATTAGTTTAGCTTCTGCCAACAAGGGATTTTTATTGTTTTTCATTTCCAATCAAACTATAACTGTGTCCTTATTATAAATAAATAGCTTGCAATGAAATCCAAGTCAACCATTTTATTAAAGGGGTCATGACATGTTTTATTTTATTTTATTATTATGTTCCCTTAGGTGCAATTATAGTATTACTATATTTTTTTTTACAAAAAACTTTTAAAATGTAGTGATTTATGACCTTTTCCCTCCCTGTTTCTCATCCTCTGATTCAAACAGTCTGTTTTGGGGGTGTTTCCCCTTCAAGAGTTCAGTGTTAACGCCCACTGTTATGATTGGCTAACGTCAGTGCCTATGCATCAATTATTAACGCCCCCAGCCAGAACCTGTGCGGATTCAGCGCATTTAAAAAGTAGTTTAAAGTTTTAAACACATTACTTACAGTTTGCGTCGTCGTTGTTGAGCCCAGAATAGTCGGCACGGACTTATCTTTGAGCAACAGTTTTCTGGCAAAGCCAGCATCATTTTGGGATTTGTTCTCAAAACAGTCATCCTTCAAATGTATAGAACAAACGCTTAAATTAACACTGGCGTGACTGGGCCTGGTCGACTGAACACTTGTGAGGCGCGCAGCGCGCGGGCGCGACAATGATACGAAATGAGCGTAGTTGCCTTGCGCTTAAAGCGTAGTTGTCTTGTCCTGGAGGCGGTCATATGCAAACGCTGGTACGTCACTTCGTACCGTGACGTCACTTCTTACCATGGATCCAGAACGAGCTGTATTTAGAGCTTGATTAAATAAATGATTCGTTTATAATGGGGAGGACGTCTTAAGCTATGAAACTTGCAGGACGTTTTAATGGTACAAAGACCTCTTAAATACCTGTGAGGGAGAGTCTGAGACATTCGGATCCATTTGCAGTGATTTTATTGAAACACACAATGAAGCAAAGAGACAAGGCAGACTAGGAACAGGCAAGGGAGATCCAGGAATCAGAGTGGTTACCAGGCGTGGGTCAGGGCAGGCAGAGAACGTTCGTGAAGGATCCTTGGAGAAACAGGCTGGGGGTCGGGGAACCAGGAATACTTGGGTAGATTCAAAGATAGCTTGGAAATGAACGCCGTGGCAGAATCAAGACTTCGCAATGAAGGTGAGTTGGGAGTGTGCATATAAAGGGAGCTGAGAGAGTCAGAGTGAGAACAGGTGCGTGGATAATGGGATGGGACAGGGCTGGTAGGTAATGAGTGTGAGGAGGTGGAAGATGGGAAGTGCAGTCCTAGTACTCAGGGGAAAGTGATCTGATGCCGCCAGAGGGAGGCGATAGAGGTCGTTCCGTGACAGAGCCCCCCCCCCTGCGAGCGGCTCCGGAAGCGAGGGCCTGGACGACGACGGGGTCTCCCTCGGGGTCTAGGAGCTGGACGGTCAGGGTGGTCCTGATGGAAAGTGGTCAGAAGCGCAGGGTCCAAGATGTTCTGGGACCTCACCCACGAGCGCTCCTCAGGACCGCACCCCTCCCAGTCGATGAGGTACTGAAGAACCCCGCCGCGCCGCCTGGAGTCCAGAACCTCCCGAACCTGGTAGATCCTCCTCGCTCCCGACGTCGATGGGAGGAGTACTCCTGGTAGCGTCCTCTGGGTTGCTCTCACTCCTGGGTGAAGTGGCGGGTCTGAGAAGAGAGACATGGAAAGTGGGTGAGATGCGGTATGAGGCAGGGGAGTGCTAACCTGTACGAAACGGAGTGATTCGTCTAAGGATACGGAAAGGTCCAATGAAGCGGGGAGATAGCTTTTTGCAAGGCAGTCGGAGACGAAGGTTCTGAGTGGACAACCATGCCCAGTGGCCCGGCCTGAAGAGAGGACCGCCTCTTCTGCGTCGATCTGCCTGTCTTCTGAACTGACGCACAGCACGCTGAAGATGGACGTGGGCAGTGTTCCAAGTCTCCTCACTCCTCCTTAACCAAGTGTCCACCGCAGGGAGATCCGTGGGTTCACCGGACCAGGGAAACAAGGGAGGTTGGAACCCCAGCACGCACTGGAATGGAGTGAGACCGGTCGAGGGCTTGCGGAGGGAGTTCTGGGCGTATTCAGCCCAGACGAGGAACCTGCTCCAATCCTGTTGATTCTGATGGCAGTAGGGTGCGGAGGAAACGTGTGAGGTCCTGGTTAAGTCTCTCCACCTGTCCGTTGGCCTGCGGGGTGATAACCAGAGGTGAGGACTAACGTTAATGTTTAGTTTGCTGCAGAGTGCTCTCCATACCCGAGATGTGAACTGGGTCCCCCTGTCGGACACCACGTCCTCGGGTAGGCCATATAAACGGAAGACGTGTTGAAGGAGTGACTCAGCGGTTTGGAGGGCTGTAGGCAGGCCGGCCATGGGTATGAAGCGGCATGCTTTGGAGAAACGGTCCACCACGGAGAGGACGGTGGTGAAGCCCTGGGAAGCTGGCAGGTCGGTGACGAAATCCACTGCAATGTGGGGACCAGGGTCGCCGGGGGGATCGGAAGTGGTTGTAGTAGACCTGCTGGCTTCAGGTGAGAGGCTTTCACCATGTTACAAGTGGTACACTGATGAATAAACTTTACGGTGTCAGCATGGACTGAGGGCCACCAGAAACGGTTGGTTACCAGCTGGATGGTAGTAGAAATCCCTGGATGACCAGCACTGGGTGTGCAATGTACCCATTGAAGGGACACGGGTGCAGAGATCCAGAGGTACAAACACCCGGTCAGGAGGACACTCTGAAGGAGCAGGGAGATTGTTCTGTGCCGCCGAAATCTCTGACATGATATCCCAAAGGACTGGGGCTACGATGAGGGTCGGAGGCAAGATGGGCTCTGGCTGTGAGATATCAGTGGCTCCGTCAAACTGACGAGACAGAGCGTCGGCTTTCCCATTCTTGGATCCTGGGCGATACGTGATCTTGAAGTTAAATCTTGAAAAGAATAGTGACCACCTAGCCTGCCGGGAATTCAGTCGCTTCGCTGACTTGATGTATTCGAGGTTGCGATGATCAGTGAGGACCGTGAAGGGTAGATGTGCGCCCTCTAGCCAATGTCTCCACTCCTCAAAGGCAGCCTTCATGGCCAGAAGTTCTCTGTCCCCAACATCGTAGTTGCGCTCGGCAGAGGTGAGTTTGCGAGAGTGGAAGGCGCAAGGAAACATTTTGGCAGGATTCCTGTGACGCTGCGAGAGGATGGCACCTACTCCTGTGTTTGATGCGTCCACCTCCACAATGAACTCGCTCTCGGGATCTGGGTGATGGAGAATGGGAGCTGTGGTAAATCTCTCCTTGAGCTTCTCGAAGGCGGACGTACATTCAGGAGACCACCTTAAACGTTGCACCCCCCCCCTGAAGGAGGGGACGTGAGAGGAGCTGTCGTCATGCTGAAGTTCCGGATGAACCTCCGGTAGAAGTTTGCAAAGCCCAAGAAACGCTGAAGCTCCTTCACAGTGGTGGGTCGAGGGCCAGTCGACCACAGCCTTTACTTTGTGATCATCCATCATGACGCCCTCGGAACTAATGACGTACCCCAGGAATGAAATACGGGTCTGGTGGAACTCACACTTCTGGACCTTGGCGTATAGTTGATTGTCAATAAGACGCTGGAGCACGGCGCGCACATCCTTGACGTGTTCTGCAAGAGTTTCGGAATAAATCATGATGTCGTCAATGTAGACTATGACCTTGTGATTCAACATGTCCCGGAAGATGTCATTGACGAAGGCCTGGAAGACAGAGGGACTGTTGGGACAGCCCGAACGGCATAACCCGGTACTCGTAGTGCCCAGTCGTCGTGGAGAAGGCCGTCTTCCACTCATCCCCCTCTCGAATGCGGATAAGATTGTAGGCATTTCTCAGGTCTAGTTTGGTGAAAAACTTGGCGGTGCGGAGCATCTCCAGGGCGGCTGGAACCAGCGGCAGGGGATAACGATATTTGACTGTCACCTCGTTAAGATTGCGGTAGTCTATGCAGGGGCGGAGACCTCCGTCCTTCTTTTTGACGAAGAAAAACTCTGCGGAAGCTGGAGAAGTGGAAGGTGTGATGAAACCCCTTGGCGAGCTGTTCGTCTATGTAGGCCTTCATGGCGTCGGTCTCTGGCTGAGACAAAGGATAGACTCTCCCACGGGGTGCTACAGCTCCTGGAAGAAACTCGACGGCGCAATCCCCTGGTCTGTGAGGTGGTAGTAGAGATGCTTCCCTCTCGCTGAAAGCCAAAGCGAGGTCGTGATAGGCAGAGGGAACGCCCTTGAGATCAGGATTCTCTGACTGACCGAGAGCAGCTTCAGGGACCATGGACAGCGGACTGACAGTTCGCGGAGCAGAACGGGGACCACTGAATTATTTCTCTCTTGCACCACGAGATATGAGGGTCATGCTTCTCCAGCCAGGGGAATCCTAGAACCACAGGATGTTGAGGTGAATTTATGGCGAGCAGTTGAATTAACTCAGAATGTTGAAAACCGATATCGAGGGTTAACTGTTGAGTGATATATTGAATCTTGCCGGACCCCAGGGGGCGCCCATCCAAGGCTGCTATTGCCACTTGAGGTTCACATGAAACGAGAGGGAAATGATGAGCTTTAGCAAAAGTGATATCAATGAAATTTCCCGCTGCCCCAGAATCAATCAATGCAATGGTGTTAACAGTCTCATTATCAGTGCTGATAGATACTTTTACAGTGAGAGAATGCATAGTGAGGAGACTGGGACTCACCGCAGGAGAGATATTAGAGCTGGGTCTCACGGGGCATGTTGCCCTCAGGTGGCCGGCTTTGGCACAATACAAGCAGAGGTTCCGGCGCATTCTCCGGTCA
>JARPMJ010001957.1:0-136255 GCA_033366665.1 Phoxinus dragarum
GATGAAGATGGGGAAAAAATAGAATATGACCTCTTTAATATTATTTACCAGTGTTGTTAGCACAGAGGGACCTCCACCTCTAGTTTTATTCCTGGATAAGTCATCCGTTACAGAATCATTTAACTCTGCGTTTCATTGATGCATTGGCCATCGCTATACCTTATAGCTGTCCCAGTTCCTGAAGAAGTTGACTGACCCATCGCTCCTCCTCTGGATGAGGGTCCAGCCGCCTCGGTCCACGTCATGCTCACACCAGGCCTGCACAGGCGTCTCCGAGCCCTCCGGCGTCAGCAGGTACGCCCCCGCTGGCGGTGTGTCCCCGCCTGCATCACCTGCACACAGTCCCGGAACGGACCTCGGGACACCAGAACACACTAATGAGTGCTGATGAGGAGGGAAGGAGCAGTAGTAATGCTCTTCAATACTGACAGTCATCTCCATTTGTGCTGTGCTTTTCAGACTGTCCCTTTTGTTCTCTGTAATTACCTGATCATGCTTAAGGATAACAGTTTTAAAAAAGTGAGTGAACTAGCTCAGTTTTCAAGATTGAGTAATAGTCTGCATAGGCCTATTGTATTAATTTGTATTGGGTCTGATTAGGCTTTGGTATATTTTATATTGTACAGTTCTGATATGCTTTTACATTCATCCATTTGGCAGACTCTTTTACCTAAAGCGACTTGCATTGCATTCAAAGTCCTTACGGACGACTGCCACTTAATGAAAACAAACCAACAACATAAAGTCCAGGCCTGGTCCTCTGTCGACTTCCACTGTCATCACTCCTCCTTTCATCCTTCCAGAGCTCCTCCGTAGGACTCGAGACCGCTGTGTCACGCATTAACACTCATTAACACTCCTCGCTCCAATCCGACTGCTCTGATGCAATCCGACTGCTCGGCCCCGTTGCAAGCGGCACGACCTACTATTTATGATTAATCTCAATTTATTGTGCACGTCTTAGAAATCTAAACGAAATCTAAATCCCAGCCAATTAGAAGAGTGTCTCTCTCTAAGCGCACTGCATTGGCAACCAAATCACTCCAAAATCACAGCCAATCAGAAGAGAGTGTGGGCGGAGTCTCTCTGCAAGCATACTGCCCTCACAACCAAATCACTCCAAAATCACAGCCAATCAGAAGAGCGTGTGGAGAGTCTCTCTTCAAGCACACTGCACTCACAACCAAATGGATAAATAATTAAATTCATAAATATTACACCATTTTAACATTATTAAAAATATATACTGAGTGACTGAATTAATCATAGATTATACTTGTTTGTAGTGATGTATGTCTCGAGACCGGTCTCGGTCTTGTCACGGCCTTGACGGTCTTTGGTCTTGTCTTGGTCTCGGACCTCTCGGTCTTGTCTAGGTCTCGCTGTCTCAGACCGACATAGTGGTCGGGGGATTTAGCAATACAATACTACAATATCCACGACGACACAACGTTCGATAATGCAACATTATTATTATTTCGCGCCCTTCAAATGCAACCAATCACATGCATGTATTTTTTTGTGACACAGCCGTTTCGCCTATTTTAACATTGTATATCTTAATGGTCCAGTGGTAGACCTTTCGCCAACCGTGTCAGAGGTTCTGGGTTCAAATCCGCACTTGTATGTTTTATTTTTTTTCTCGTATAGTTTTTTTCTCTCATCAAAACCGATTATGTTCATCAGTTGTATATCAAGCAGGGACACGTTTGTGTGCATTATGTTTTGTGATTTCACCAGAACTAATAGTACCAGAGTATCCGCAACGGATTGAAGCGCGCATCCGAGTGAAGAGAGTGCGGCGTGTGTGCGAGCTACAAGAGAAAACACTGTATCCGCACCACTGTGATCGCAGCGCAACGAGCACTTTGATCACTTGATTTAAAAAACACACATCAGTGACATGATTGGTTTTAACTTCATTCAGGAGATTTTGGGTAAACTGCACAACTGACAGATGACTTTGAGCGCACCGCCAACGGTGTGTGTGTGTGTGTGTGTGTGTTGTTTGATTACAGTATTGTATTTAAGATGGTGTTAAACGAAATAAATGGTCTTTTAAATATCATCTGCATATCTCCGTTGTGTTGACTAAACATTAGGCCTAATCCAAGTTTATAATTGTGTATCTTTAATTTGATGTTATGATTTCATCTACACATTAAGTATAATTTCAATTGGTTACATATTTCTCAATCTTTAGACAGTTGTTGGAGGAGCAAGATGGTGTTGGAGGTGTTTGATGTTTTGTCAGATGAACCAGTCAGTTCCAGTCATGTCAGTCCTCAACAGTACACAAAAGTTAAGGGAGTCTCAATCCTCTAATAGAGCAGTAACAGCCGTCATGCAATTGCTACACACAGTTGATCTCACCCAGTCTGCAAAAACATTTACAGTGAGCTCACAGTCACACGACATGGTCTGTCTCTGTATTGTTCTGCCCGTGTAGTTGAAGTAATACCATCTAATATGTATTGGATGTTAACTGCGGCTGAACCCTAGTATGCTGCTGTTCTTGAATTCATACAAGTTATTGCTTAGCTTCAACACTAGTCCGGTTTTTCCCCCTCCGGTCTCAACTTGGTCCTTGGTCTTGACTTGGTCTGTCTAGGTCTTGGTCTCGGTTTAGGCGGGTCTTGACTACAAGTCTACTTGTTGGTTCACAGTTTGAATGTTCTCGTTTCATTCCTTTATTTGGAGTATCTGAGGTGAATTTTTCATTGTCTCTTTCAGTACGGTTATAAATTATATTTAATCTCACATTAGATGATTTTAACATTAAATAAAAGACACCTTTTATCATGTGTGTCGTGGCGTCTGATGCTAGGTGTCATGGAAACGACGAGTGTGTGTTGGCAGACGTGTGTTCTGCTGTGTAATGAGTTGATCAGTGATGTGTTACCCTCCAGACTGGCGTTGGCCTGACGAGTTGGCCTGTCCTCTGGAGCGGGGCACGCCGGGGCTCCTCTGGATCTCGTTGGAGAGGCGGGGCACGTACACTGGGATGTTCTCCGGCACGACCTGCAGGAGCGGCGGAGGCGGCGGCTCCCGTGGGTGATTCCCGTACACCTGCAGGCATCGCTCCTCCAGAGCGGCGATCAGCAGAGACTGGTTGTTGACCAGCGCCGCCAGCGTGGAGAAGCGCAGCTCCAGCTCCCGGTAGAGGCCGGACACCCGCAGCACCTCCGCCGTGCCGTTCAGGACCCGGGCCTCCAGCGCCGCCAGCTCCAGGGAGTTATCCCGCTTGCGGATGATCTCGTGCAGCAGCTGCATGTACAGCTGGGTGACGCGCGAGTTCATGTTGCGCGACTCTTTACGCAACAGTTTCATTTCGTTGACCATGTTTCCATCCACGTCCACGATCAACCGGAGCCTGTCCATTTCAAGCCTCTGCTTGGTCAAGATCTCGTGGACGTTGGCCACGTCCGTCTGCGTCACGCGTTCTTTATCGGGCAGAGACGGGCCCTGGCTGGCACAGATCGGCCCTGTGATCCTCTGCTCCGGGACCAAGAACGTGTAAGAGCACTTTTTGGGTTCCCCGTCTTCTGCGAGCCTCCTCTTTCGGCTCGGGACGGGCCCCCTGGAAGCGCTCTGGCTCCGTTCACCGGTGACGATCCAGAGAAGAGCGCACAAGATCCAGGCATGAGGACTCATCGCAGCAGGAGATCCGACCCTGAGACACACACACCACAGAGACACACACTGCATTTACTGGATGATGCTGCACATCTGTTGATATGTTTTCCATTCAATTGACACACTTCCGAAATAACAGCAACTCTGTGAAAGATTTGCTGTGTCATATTCAGTTATAAGAAGCACTTATCAGTGTGATGTTAAAGGAGTCGTTCACGTCAGAATTAAAATCTCCTGATAATTTACTCTCCCCCACTTCATCCAAGATGTTCATGTCTTTCTTTATTCAGTCGAACCTTTCAACGTGATTAAGTAATGTGTGGCGCCATCGCAGCTAGTGAAAGACCAGCATCTGTGGTTTAAAACTATATAAATGTGGATTTTGTTATAAAATGTTGGCTGGTTTGTCTAGATGAGACTCTTATTCCTCGGCTGGATCGAGACTTTGAAGCTGCAGTGAAACTCACATCTGGACCTTCGACCCGCTGGACCATTGATGTCACTATATGGAGAACATCCTGGAGTGTGTTCCTCACAAACCTTCATTTCTTTTCAACTGAAGAAAGAAAGACATGAACATCTTGGATAACATGGGGGAGATTTTAACTCTGAAGTGAACGACTAACATCACACATTCAGGTGCAGTCTGAACGCTCTCAGACACAGATGAGTTTAACAACATCTCCTTTCGTGGCTCACAGAAGAACGAGGCTCACATGGAGGAATGATGACAGAAGGCAGTATTAGTGTTTGAGTTTCTGTGAGGAGCGTTTGGCCGTCACACGACAGCTCACGGTCAGGTGAGTTTGCTTTCCATCTTATTAGTGGTCCAGTTTTTCCCTTCTCCGCTCATGAAAGGTCTGGTTTCTCGTAAGAAACCCAGTGACTCCTTCAGCACAGGTAGCGTATCGCTGTCATTCAAAGTGGAAACTCATCTGTGATTTGTAAGGCTTCAGTGCTTGCTTTCTAAATGTTTTCTTGCTTTTATACTTGCTTTCTAAATGTCAGTGATGCTTTAGCTTCTTTAATGCAGCTTTACATAGAAATGAAGAGTATGACATTAAAACGAGAGATTTCCCTGTACGTGTAGCCTGTGTGTTTGTCATATTGCCAAATTGAGTCTGAAGAAGGGATTGTCTGTACAGAAAATGGAAAATGTGTTTGTCATGAGCAGAACTGCAGCCTGGCACGACTGATGAGTTCAGTCACAGTACATGTGAACATTATTCCAGCGGTGTGGGGAAGGCGCTCGGGGCCGGCCGCCTCAGAGTTTCCCTCACCAACGCTCTTTCACAATGTAATCCAGAAACCAGAACGATCCGTTGCCATCCCGAGTCAAAGAAAACATGCTAGGTCAGATTTTCTTGTAGTTCTCTGTCCCGTCATGTAGGGACGGAAAGGTCAAATAATAAATCATTTGAGAAGCTCTGGAACGGCTGAGTTAAAGGAGCACTTGAGAACAAATGTACATTGTTGAGGCATAAAGGATGTTTGTGTGCATGCAGCTGGATATTATTAAACTATGATCCCAATTATTCACAAAAATGAACAAAACACAGACACTTTTCAGACTTGTATTGTTTTCTGTTAAATGATCTGTTATTCTACCCAAAAAAAAAACACAGTCACTTTTTGTTAAATTCAACAATACCAGAAATCCTGCACAAACATTGGCAGATGTGTCAGGAGTGAACTACTGTACTCTACATTTACACTCATAAAGCGTCTTCATCTGAACATGAACATGTAAGACACGTAAAGCTCATTCATGCGCTAGCAGACTCAAACGCAGGAGGGAAAGAGTTACTCACAGCAACAGTGTCTGAGAGCTAGACGAAGAATCTGCACGGCCTCGCTGGACAAACCAGTCGTCCGTCTGAAGCTGGTCCAGGACTTGTTCTTAAACTCACACTAGAACTAAGAGTGACTTTCATTCTGGTTTCTGGGGATCTTGAGATGAAGTGACGGTTTGTCCTTCAGCATAGAGGCGTACATGCAGCTAATACATCCATAGACAAGTAGTGCAAACATTTCACTTTATGTATATTTGAGTATTTGGGGCGTAAGATGAACACAGAATGACGGATGCTCTACAAACTTCCACAACACTGAGTCCACATCCACCACACTCAGTGCACACACACTTTATACGGTGTGTTATAGAGCACACATTATTATTATGCAGATAAATGTTCTGTTGTGTTTTTATTCTGTTATTACAGTCACGAACCATCATGCACACTTCACTGTGTCATGCAATCCAAAATAAATAAAAGCATGTACATTTAGCTGTGTATAATAAGAGTTTTCCTTTCTTTCTCTATGACAACAGAAGTATCAACAGACCGGCAGAGTAAAAGCAGCAGAAATCAAGTTACAGTCACTGACCTCTGCGTTTCTCCGTCCTCCGTCGACTGGAGTCTCTCCTGCTGTAGATGAGTGTGTGTGTGTGTGTGTGTGTGTGCGTTCTCCTCCGTCCTCCGAGTCTCTCCTGCTGTAGATGAGTGTGTGTGTGTGTGTGTGTGTGTGTGTGTGTGCGCGTACGTGTGTGTGTGTGTGTGTGCGTTCCTTCTGGATCCTCCGTCGACTGGAGTCTCTCCTGCTGTAGATGAGTGTGTGTGTGTGTGTGTGTGTGTGTGTGTGTGTGTGCGTTCCTTCTGGATCCTCCGTCGACTGGAGTCGCTCCTGGTGTAGATGAGTGTGTGTGTGTGTGCGCGTACGCGTGTGTGTGTGTGTGCGTTCCTTCTGGATCCTCCGTCGACTGGAGTCGCTCCTGGTGTAGATGAGTGTGTGTGTGTGTGTGTGTGTGTGTGCGCGTATGCGTGTGTGTGTGTGCGTTCCTTCTGGATCCTTCGTCGACTGGAGTCTCTCCTGCTGTAGATGAGTGTGTGTGTGCGTGTGTGCGTGCGTGTGTGTGCGTTCTTTCTGGATCCTCCGTCGACTGGAGTCGCTCCTGGTGTAGATGAGTGTGTGTGTGTGTGTGTGTGTGTGTGTGTGTGTGTGTGTGTGTGTGCGTTCCTTCTGGATCCTCCGTCGACTGGAGTCGCTCCTGGTGTAGATGTGAGTGTGTGTGTGTGTGTGCGTTCCTTCTGGATCCTCCGTCGACTGGAGTTGCTCCTGGTGTAGATGAGTGTGTGTGTGTGTGTGTGTGTGTGTGTGTGTGTGTGTGTGTGTGTGTGCGCGTACGCGTGTGTGTGTGTGTGCGTTCCTTATGGATCCCCCGTCGACTGGAGTCGCTCCTGCTGTAGATGACTGTGCGTGCGTGCGTGCGTGTGTGTGTGTGTGTGTGTGTGTGTGAAAAATGTCAGACAGAAATTAATGTTAACGAAATTAACACTGCCTTGTATCCGAGCTGCACCAATCACATCGGGTTCTCTGATATAGGCGGGCCAGAGGCGAGAAGACGACAGCGCTGCGACGTCGAAGTCATTAGTAAACACTGCAAGATGGCTGTGGTTGAACACCAGCTGTTTGAAACGGCCTTGGCCGTTTCAACCACAACCACTGAATTTGCAAAGTGAAAAAAAAATAATGGACCGAAAATTGACTGTTGAATATTATAGGTTTTTTAAACCGTTTTAATATTTTTGAAGTGAAATATTAAAGGTGAATATGGATTATTGGATTTTTAATAATAAATATGTGTTTGAAATGTTTTTAATTTAAATATTCACAGCTTAAATTTCAACCCAAAATGCAAAGCCCTAAAAATACAATGCATTAAAATGCAAGCATGGTTAATGCAATGCATTTTTTTTTCAAGTAGTGCAAATCAACATGCTTTTTTGTTTTCAAAAACAATTTGGCATTATTTTACTTCCATACCCAAGACCAGTGATGCTAATCTAATCTGACCACTTTTTTTCAGTAACGAGTACGCGTTACTATTTCCAAACCAGTTAAGCAGATTAAAGTTACTTATCCAAGTCACTGTGCGTTACTATTTTTGCCATTTTCCTCAGTAAAAATTAGGGCTGTAATGCGATATGAAACCGAAATCGCTACACTCAGATCCACGAACCTGTGTCATTGTGTAGAAAAAACGTGACATTTGTAGTAAAAAACTTGAAATATACATTCTCAGAAAACGCATTTAATACCAATATATTAAAACGTCTGTTTATATATCCATACTCCCTTAATAAATGAGTCCATACATTAGAAAAATATCAGACTACACACATGTGTTTTATATTTAATATGAGATAGACACTGCGCAAACCAAAAGTAATACTACCCACCGGATGAAGAAGGGTTGGCTCTCCACAGAACATAAAATATCCATTTTATTTTATTTTCCGTGTTCGCGCGTAAAAAACAACGTTACGGACCGTGACCGGTCTGAAAGCGGCACTAAAAGACTTGGTGCTTTTTCACAGAGACCTCAAACAGAAAGCACAAAGCATTTCTTTAAAGTGTATTTCGTTTTTGTATTAATTGTATAAATCGCCGGAGGCGCCGGCGCTGTGAACTGGAGCGCGTCTCATAAATTCAATTCAATTCAATTCAAGTTTATTTGTATAGCGCTTTTCACAATACATATTGTTTCAAAGCAGCTTTACAGAAAATGCATTTCAAAAATATACATACAAAAAATACAGTTAGTTAATCATAAAATTTCGGGCATAACATATCGCCGGCGTTGGGTCGTCTCTTCACAGGCGTCGAGTCGTCTCATCACAGGCGTTGGGGCATCTGAAGTCTCCATGAGAGGCTGGATACATAACTGGAGCTGACGAACTCTATTTGAGTTATAGGGACAGGCGTCCCAAGATAACAACAAAAAAGGCAGAAGGGAAATAATTAGCGTAGTTGCAAATTTAGAAAGGTAATCTTCAATGTTTCCTCATCTTGGCTTGTAAGTTTCAGCTTACTGCGCACATCTTCATGAAGGATTGTGTAACATCACCTCATCAATACGGGCCTGTGATTCCACACCGCTTGCACTGTCTCTCCAATCACAAATATGAACTGATCCTGCAAAATGAACGTGTAACTCCAGATAACAGCAATTACATATTCCAAAACAAATAGTAACTGAACAACTCACTCTTAAAATAAAAAAAATAATGCTACATTACAAGCATTATTTCTAGAGTGATATATTCAATATTTATGGTGGTTCTAACATTGACTATATGTATTAAATGTATAAAAGTCTTCGAGTGTTACAATATTGGATCTGGATGATATTGGATGATTTAAAAAGTCTGTTTAATTAAAATATATATATTTTCAGCAGCCAAATTCGTCGAACACACCCACACGCGAACATATTATGATGTAAGAAATGATTAGAACGCAATCATAGATAAATGATTGAAAACCTGATTAGTTCACCTCCCGAGTCTATTGCGTCTACTATCTGCGATTAAAATAATGTAATGTTACACTCTTAATCGCAATAGCAACTGCCATGTTACGGTGAACATTTTAAAATAAAGAAAGCATCAAGATATACTTACTTGACTCATTATTGCAGTATAACGTCTCATCTGTAATCAAACGTGGCGTTCTCTTCCTGATTGCGCAGCTTCAGTTTCCTTTCCTCACGAATCGCGATTACAGAAACATAACAGCGCATTTTTCAAACTCTAGTGAAGTAGTGCGTCATCGTGACGTAGTATTGCTGGCGCATGCGCATTCAATAAAGTTAATATATTTCATGCATGGTTATATTTCAGCTTTTTAATTTCTGTTCAAGTTAAAGTTGTTCAAACTCATTGTGTTGTTAGACTTTGTAAGTTCACAAAACTTGACTCATTCACCTAACTAAAAGTCAATCATTTTATAGTGAAGTGTAGTCTAATTTTATATTAAATGTATTTTAACTGAATTTAAATGCAAATTAAATTTTGTTTAGATTTGTTTAACTTTGCTCACAATTAAATGTGTTTAAAAGTTAAAAGTATTCTGTACACAGATGTAAAGTACAATACATTAATATTACATTAAGAACTCTAATAAATTACAGATTATTGTCAAATATGTACAAATATTATGTAGAAAACTGATACTTTGAATTGAGTTCATAGAGCAGAAGCTGGTGATAAAAAGGTCAACAATAAGTTGTACTGGAGTATACTTTATAAACAAATGTTTTGCAGTTTAGAGGAAAAATACATTTCAAGTGCATTAATGCACACAGTATATATTATAGACTAAACACATTTAAAATACATCAACAAAATAATTTTGGACAACACACTTGAGTTGAAATTAAAATAAATTATTTTCCATGTTTTCCATTAAAATTATTATTTAATTTAGTATATTAGTCAATACATCAAAATAACTCAATAATGATTTAAAACACTATAAAATCATAATTATTTTAAATGTATGTTTAAGTAAAGCTTATGTAGACATTATTACAAAGTGCATTTTTAAAACATGCACTTACATGTGTTTATAAATATTGTGATGAAAGTGTACTTTCTTTAAGTTAAACTTAAATAGACATTATTACAAAGTGCATTTGTGAAAAGTGCACTTAAGTGTGTTAAGAAATATTGTCATTAAAGTGCATTCCCTTTAAAGGTGGGGTATGTAATTATCTTTTTTGGCCATTTTTTCAAAATCACTTAAAATCCTATTCCTAAACCCACTTACAGCCACTGAGTTAGAAGCACTGAAATAAAAATTAAGCAATTTAATAATCTGTGGAGCAGGCAGGACTCAAAAAACACCAGCCAATCATTTCCAAGACCACCTAGAATCATTGGACAGTAAGTGTGTCAATCAATCGGTCGTACCATTGATTGGTCCATGTTCTTTGAATGGGTGGAGTCAAAGGAAAGAAGGTAGGACCATTTGAGTTGTGTATTTTCAAAATCTACCGGCCGTTTTGCAAATCACATACCCCCACCTTCAAGTTAAACTTAAGTGGTCTTTAGTTTGAACTATATTATATTATCTGCAAGTGCACATTTCAAAAATTATACTTTTATGATTTTAAGCACACAAAAAGTATGCTTTCAATACAATTAAGCACACTTCTTTTTCACAAGGACAGACTGATGATATATTTCATATTTCCTTGAGAACAGTTGAGCTGTTATTGTTCTGAACAGAGTTGAAAGATGCGTGTAATCATCAGTGAGTGTTGCTCTGCTGCCCTCTTGTGTTCACAAGCATTCAGCTCCAATATTTCCGTCATGTTTCCAGATTTGCAGTTTTTACAGTCGCTAGGACACATTTCTCAATACTTATGCCACTTTTTCTTCACTCTTCGCACAGTGAGCAACAACAGAAGTGTGTGTGGGTATAAACTGTGGATCATTTATCATTGCTTTGGCACAAAATGCATCACCGATACTGATGCAACAGGAATCAGCTGTGGTTGGTCCAATTGTCCAATTGTTTTTATATAATTTAATTATTAGATTAGAATGTGGCGGTTGTTGTGTTTGAAGTGAGAAAATAATTTACCGGTATGTAATTTGAAAGATGTCGTCACTGAATGCATTTTGTGCCAAAGCAATGATAAATGATCCACAGTTTATCCCACACACACTTCTGTTGTGCTCACTGTGCGAAGAGTGAAGAAAAAGTGAAGTATTGAGAAATGTGTCCTAGCGACTGTAAAAACTGTAAATCTGTAAATGATTGTGTTAAGTCGTATTGTCAAAGCCGTATTTAAACTTCCAGCTGTCCGTGTTTAATGAATCATTAGCATAAATCTCATCTCTGTGAAAAAGAAAGCCTGTAATACTCAAAATAGTGTGTGTGTGTGTGTGTGTGTGTCTGTTAGTAGAACAGAAAGATTACGCCAGAGAACTTCATAAGAAACCAGAGAAGAGGAAGAAGAAGTCAGGCAAGACCCATCTTCCGAGTTATCAGACGAGTGGAGAAGAAGGTAATAAACACTAGGTCAGGTTCAGTGTTTGTGTTCATCTTATGTTTGCCTGTGACACCCAGATGTTTCATTGAGTTAATACCCATCACCTGTTACCTTGTCTTGTTCATTAGTGGTTATGAGGTCATTTGTCCAGCTGTGTCTGGTTTCCCTGTTCTGCTCTCTGTGTATGTAAGCCCTGTGTGTGTGTGTCAGTGTGTCGATGTTACGTATCGTAGGTTGTGCTGTTTCGTTGTTCCTGTTTGGGTCTATTTGAATGTGAAATATTACATTTGCAGGACACGTTTGGACCGCTTGATGCATGATTCAAACCTGCCGTGCAACTAAGGTGTAGTTATTGATGTCTGTATGCGAAGCTGGTTTGGTGGTTTTCTCATTTCTCCGCATTTAACAGCTAAGCGTGTGTTGAGGTGCCAGTGTTTTTAAACAGACCCGTGTCCGGTGGTGAGAGCTGGATGTGTTTAGCAGCTGCGAGTGAAGAAACTGTCAGATGTATATTAAGCTTTCAAGCGTAAGCTGCAGAAAATAAGATGTATGTGTGCTTCTTGCAAACTTGCCCTTAACTTCAGGAAATTCCGAGGCCAGTTGTCCTTGTAAGGAATCGCTGCATTGTTTATGACAGCCCACACCCTTAAAGGGCACCTATTATGACATTTAAAATGTTCATAATGTTGTTTTGGGAGTCCCCAACAACAGTTTTACATGCATGCAATGACAAAAAAACACTTTTGTTTTCGTATAATATGCATTTATTTTTACCTGATTTGCTCACCGACTCCCAAATGATTCGTTCAACGACTCATTTTTCCAAACCCCTCCTTTGCGCGACGCTAATCTGCGATTGGTCAGATGACCCAGTCAGTTGTGATTGGTATCAATTTTTTATTAATTTTAATTTATTTAATTTGTATCAATTAAATTGTGTTATAATAATGATTATAGTCCACTGCTTTGTAGTGGTAAAAAACTAAAAATAAGATAAAGAATTTAATGTTATGTTAGCGAGCATAGCCCAGAGTTCATATTGTAAAAGCACAATCAGTCTTTGTTTGCGTTAGCCCGATGCATAAACATAATGTTTTTACAAAAAAAAAAAAAAAAAAATGCAGTTACGTTACTACGAGGTATTACTCTATTCTTTAAGACAACTCCGGAAACAACGACAAACACTTCACATATCTCAATACAATTGTCATTGAAGACCTAGAAGCTAAACGGTGCTTACTCAACAAACAAAATAATTATTAAGCATGCTACATAAAACATAAAAGCAACAATTATTAATAACACTTACAGGTTGTGATACGGAGGAGGAAGCTGATGCAAATACACTTGGAAATGAACCTTCCTTCAATATCAGCCGACTCGCGAATCCAAGTTTGATTGCATTTAAAAAGCAATCATCTTCAAAATGGCGCGAGCAAAGCACAAGGCTCGGACTATACTTCTGTGGTATAGTTGTATGAATTGTAGCCACTTAGTCTTCAAATGCTCCTCCTTGGGCAGATGAAAAAAGTTTGCTTTTGAGCCGCACTTCAGAACGCAGCGTCTCGTCACCATGATGTTTTCCCTGCTGGGCTTGGAGCGCAATAAGTGGGCGTATCGTATTCAAATAACTTGACAAGTTGACATCATCTAGTCAGAGAAAAAGCTTCGGTCTTCTAACGATTCATAAAAATGACTCAGAGTCGACTCTCACTTTTGAAAGACAATAACTTTATATACGGTGCACTTTCATATTTCAAACTTTGCAGGATGTTTTTGTTCACTTAGATCTATGTTACACACTACATGAAAGGTACATTTCAAAATTCCATAATAGGTGCCCTTTAAGACGGCCCCAATCACAGAATAAAAGGCTTTGTGTCCGGGGGCCACAATCCAGGGTGAAGACTGACATGCGTTTCTGTTATTTCTTCCTTTTTGTCTTTGAATTTTTCTGAATTTTTCTTAAGTAAAACGAAGCCATCCTTTGGTGATTCAGAAAACTTTCAAGACAAGTTTCAGAGGAATATATTTTATTGTAGTTTAGATATTGATACTAGCAACCGAATCCCGGACTGAGCCAGTTAAAGGACGCTGAAACCACGTCTAGCATCTTTAAAGCTACACTGTGTAGGAATGACTCCCATCTAGCGGTGAAACTGTATGACTACCAACTGAATATTACTCTCTAGCGCCCTCCCACTCCGAGGGCGTTTTAACTGCTACGGTGGCCGGATTATTTCAAATCTGCCGGCAGTCGTGAGTAATCTCCCCTCACATTCGTCATGGCACCGCTGAGTGTGAAAACGCGAAAAAGCGAAGCTTGAATCTCCAGGAATGTCCCTCTTTGGCTAATGTATTTTAGAGATGGAGGCGCAACATGGCTGCCGCCATTCAGGCAGCTCACCCGTATGTATTATATATAGCAGATTCTACGCGATTAGTTGGTAGAAGTAATTATACATTAATGAGCACATATCATTTTGAAAGAACAAAGTGGTTTTTGCAAAGAATCAACCTAAAAAGTTACTCAGTGTAGCTTTAACCTGCAGGTAAGGGCAACGTATGATCGTAACCGATAATGGGGATGTTTTAGAATGATTTAGAGGTCACAGATGTATACAATTACAACTGTGTGTGTGTGTGTGTGTGTGTGTGTGTGTGTGTGTGTGTGTGTGTGTGTGTGTGTGTGTGTGTGTGTGTGTGTGTCCTGTCCTAATTGAAAGAAAACATGTTGCTAAAAAGATTGAATCCAATATTTGATGATGATGTAGCATAATGAGAGATTTATAAACAATCTTTTGTAGGCCGGTCATTTTTGACCAGGAACAACACAAGTGTTACAATGTGATAAAAAAACACACAAAAAGTATCAAAACATTTTTTGGGAAAGTGTTAGACTCTGGGGGCCCTATTTTAACGTTCTGAAACGCAAGTGTCAAAGCGCAAGTAACTCTGTGGGTGGATCCCGGCGCTGTTGCTATTATACCGGCAGATAAACGACTCTTGCGCCCGACGCAAATCTAAAATGTGTTGGTCTGAAGTCGCTTCATTACTCGTAGGTGTGGTTTGGGCGTAACGTGAAATAAACCAATCAGAGCGTCCTCTCACATTCCCTTTAAGAGCTGGCGCGCTTGTTCCATGGCGGATCGCTATTATAACGGCGGATTTGCCGGCGCACGCCAGAAGCGGTTCACAGCCGAGGAAACCGACGCTCTCGTCAGGACCGTAAAACACAGAGAAGTGACATTGGGGATGATGGGAGAAACACACACACATTAGCTTCGGTTAAACAGGCGTATAATTTGGGGTAAATGTGTAGCCTAATCTAGATTTTTTTTTTTTAAATCTAGATAGATCTTTTTCACATCTTCACGGACACAACAATGATTTCCCTCGTGTGTTAATATTTTTCCTTGTAATAATGTATGATTTGCACAAATGAAAACTGCTGCGTCTGTTTATATTAGAGAATCAAAGTGGATGCGCGTTAACATTATGGCCAAGCACGCGCCCTTCAAATACCATATCACTAACGCGCAACGCGCCACTGTCTTTAGACTGTTTTTTTTCCTGGTCAGTGGCGCAATTGCTTTCTAAAACTGGAAAATAGCACCAGGGAACTTTTGCGGATTTTATCGGATGTGCCTTTCGTTTACGCGGGGCGACAGCGTTTTTGGGGCTTAAAAACGCAAAAAAGTGAAACCCTCCAGAGTGGAAATCTTAAAAACACTCCACCATCGCGTTCCCGTCTAAAGGCTAAAAACGCAAAAGTCTGCTAGACAGTGAAGGCACCGATCACCGGCACACAGTGCTCCACATCGCCACCTAGCCGTCTGGAGTGCACACTACATCCAATCTCACACACTTTTGAGTCACCATATGCACGCAGATTTCCCCCCATAACGCTCGTCTAAACGCAGAATAAACAGTGATAACGCAACGCCACTTTTGCGTTTTCTCTTCAGATCGTTTCCGTGTAAACATAGCCTAAAACTCTGCTGTGGGTTTGTGGCAGTGCTATGGTGAACGCAGGGCTGCCCACGATGACACTGTTCTCACGCAGAGACTGAACACACACTGCTTCTGCCTCGGTCTGACAGAGTGTGTGATTCCACGGCCTCCATCAACCAAATTGTGTATATAATATATATTATTCCTGAATCTTCTGAGCGTTCACAATTTTTTTTTCTTTTTTTATTCTAGGTTATGTGAACGTTAAGGGAAGATTTATCATTCTTCAAACATTATGGGAATACTACTTTTGAATGTTCTGAAACAAGAAGCAACATTAAAAAACGTTACTAAAAACGCTCCATGAATGATTCATAAATAAGGTTTTTGTGATGATGTTTTGAGGACATTATTAAAGACCAGATAACTTTGAACATACGTTGTATTAACGTTACTGGAAGAATGTTTGTTCATAACTGTGCCAGAACGTGTGTGTGTGTGTGTGTGTGTGTGTGTGTGTGTGTGTGGTGTGTGTGTGTGAACCCCGATGATCGTGGTTGTGTTTTTGATGGTGTTTACTTTAAAATAGTTTGTTTTTTAATTTTACATTTTTTTATTTATTTGATTATTAGCTTTTCCAGTTTGAGAAACACAAACCAACACCGGCTTCATCATCTTCATCAGTGCATGAAGCAAAATCCAAACACTACTACGATCAGATCATCATATACATGTTGAATTGTGCAAGTACTTCATCTGGAAGTGTAGGAGGAAATTCATGATTCAATCCCAGTCTGGTCAGTGTAATAGCAGATCCTCAATCACACACTAATGTGTCTGAGCTCACGTTATAATGAGCGTGATGTCTCTCTGTGTGTGTGTGTGTTATTCTGGGCTGTGGTGTGTAGTGTGCTTGTCTGGTGGTGTGTTTGCTGAGACTCATCTGTAGCCTGAGGAGGAACACACACCTCTCGCTCCTCAGAGTCACGAGCGCATCCACGAAGAGAGATGTTTCCATCCTGACTCTCCTCTGCTGTTGTTCCGGTGGAGAATGAGGGAGGAATGTGCTGCGGGTCCACACAGGTTCAGCCCGGAGCATGTACACACACACACACACACTCGATAGAGGACAAACACTTCACATCTTGAATCTTTAGCAGATAAACTCATCTGAAAGCACTCGCACTATCACATATATCAGTTGAACTACACTGGAAAACACAAGTGTGGGATAGTTGTGGATGTCCAGATGGTTTCTTCATATTCAGAGTCGTTTGTAGTTTGTTCCAGCGTCACCGTCACCCGACACTCTCACACTAGCTGTGTTTTACGTATATATATATATATATTATGTGAATTTTGCGATATCATAAAAAACGCTGGTAACACTTTACTATAAGGTTCATTAGTTAACATTAGTTAATGTATAGTAATTGACATGAACTAACAATGAGCAATACTTTTGTTACTGTATTTATTCATCTTTGTTAATGTTAGTTGATAAAATACCGCTGTTGTTTGTTAATGTTTGTTCGCAGTGCATTAACTAATGTTAACAAATACAACCTTATAAATCATATAAATCCCCCAGTCTCCACATGCTGTCAGAAAATAATGGCCAGATGCAGTTTACACAAGAAATGAAACGTATTTGAACCTTACAATAAACGTCAATATTTAAAACGTTTATTTAGACTTACATGATACTGTGTGTATTTTTTCATTTTAATTGTGCAACATTATCTGAAGAGGCGATCGCCTACAATCACAGCTGTGATCAGATCATAATGAAGAGCAGGCGCTGCTTTGCCAGAGGAATAATGGGAATAAACAGGAATATGATGGGGGGGAAAACAGCCCGATTGCAGAAACTTACAGTTTATTACTGATGTTTTGCGACAGGAAGTGATGATTTAGTTCTCTTGAACACGTGGGATGGAAACGCTGCTTTATTCACAATTTTTTGTATGCAATATTCCAATTTTTCAGACAATTTTAATTCACATCTTTGGATGGAGACACAGCTACTGAGAGTTGGGGGCGGAGCTATACATTTTACTGACCAATGGCAGATAGGGGCGTGTCCATTATTTCAGCTCTGGGGACATTAGTGGAAATTACGCTCTTCAGCTTTATGGTACAGCTTAACTGAATAATGAATTAACATTAGTGGAGAAAATGTATGTATTAAAATATTTATTGAGTATTGATGAAGCAACACATTGATTTAAATCTTTTGATACCTCGTGAGGAGTTCTGGTATTACAACACATAGACTAATACAAGTACATACAAAAACTGATTGGCACATCACTGGCATGCAGCAGACCGAGGTGTGTGTTCATGCAGCAGACCGAGGTGTGTGTTCATGCAGCAGACACAGGTGTGTGTTCATGCAGCAGACCGAGGTGTGTGTTCTGCTGTTCCTGATTCACACACGCTCCGCTCCGGGCCGCGCTGCTGCGCGTGTGGGAGGAGGGAAGGTTTTCCCAGCGGCTTTGCTGGGACAGTTACAGCACAGCATGCTTCCACCGATGACGGTCAGCGCCGACGCTCCCCAGCCCACGTACAGAGCCTTGCCGAACTCATACCTGTCAGCACACCAGCGACAACATCAGCGCCTGACCACATGACCATGTAGAGCCGTACACGTGACTTCTCCAGCGCCTGACCACTGAACCACACCACAGGTCACATGACCATGTAGAGCCGTACACGTCACGTGACTTCACCATGGTTCAGGGTTATTCAAGGCACAATTAAATTAATCAAAAACAATTTGCACTATAATGGATGGATTTACCAGTGTATTATTGAGCTATTAAAAATCAAGATATTAGATGTAAAGCCACACACAGTGAAAAAGCAAAATATTGAACCAAACAATAATGCTTGAGAAAAACTCATACATTTGGCTGTAATAAATTAAAAGCATCCAAAGTATAATTTGAAGAGTGTCGCTTACCTCGCATTTGTCGGAGTGAACGGATCGAAGAACTTCCGTCTTATGTTTTCTCCATACCAGCTTGTGGCAATAAGAGCGCACACCCTTGTAGAAATAAGCAGAGGTTTGCCATGAACATGCTGCTGAGTTGCTGTTTGAAAGGGGTTCTATTATGCCCTTTAATGAAGTCTTGATTTGGTTTTTCGAGTGCACTAGAATATGTTGTCATGCTTGATTGTTCAATAAATGCATTATTTTCACATATTTTACATTATTACATCTCCTTTCTGCACATGTTGAACTCATTCTTTACGATGAAGCCCCTCCTTCTGAAATACAAAGTGTTCGAAACTGAAATTAGCTTGTGTTCAAGAAATGTCCCGCCACTTCATAACCGCAAGCTCTACTCAGATGTAAAAATTAAAAATGGCTTCCATTTCAAACCATTTTGAGCCTGATTCAGACCCTGACACTGTTAACCAACAAGAGGATCGTGCTGAACCGAGTGGCATATTCTTTGTAATTTTCTTATACATTATGGATACAATGTTATCCACCATTTAATCATATTTGTCGGAGAACTATGGAAATACAAACAGTAATCAATCACTTGGATAACTTTCCTAAGGAGCGGTGAACCAAAAGTAAAATGTGCTGCGCACAGATAAACGTTGAGGTTATAATAATCAGAAATGCTTAAAATAAAATGTAACCACTCTGAGTTCGTCATCCTTAGGAAGGTCAAACTAATGAGTTTTGGAAACATGAAAAAACAGCGTCTCTTCAACATAGCGACAGCACTGTCTTCTCAGCTCAACCAGGCCTTGTCTCCTCTTTTGCGTATTCCGTGAGCGGGGATTATTGAAATGAGGAACATTATGACTTAATAAGATCCGGAAAAATCGCGTCGTAGTCCAAACGAGCCGCTCGTTGTAGTTCTTGGAAAGTGGATTCTGTTCAATAAAATATCTCCCTTTGGAGAGGACTTTGAGATTTGTAACTCTGTAGATCTTTATATGCTCAAACAGCAACATTACACACTAACTAAAGTTGAAAAAGTGGAAAAGCATAATAGGACCCCTTTAATAATTTCATAACTTTGTTGACCTCGTTAAGCTGAGCAATGGCACACATGAGTAGTTTCTGTAATGAATATAATAGCAACATATCTGCGATGACGAAGAGGACGCCTCCAGCCACAGCCACCTTGTTCTTCTGCTCTTTGTTGTCGGACAGGCAGGTTGTGCACTTCATCCCGACGGCGGCGATCAGCAGACCGATGCCACACAGGAAGGTGGCGAGGATCATGAGAGCGCGAGTGCCCTGAACTTCCCCTGAGAGAGAACCCAGAGACATCACATCATCACATCCCATCATCCCATCAGCACATCGCATACCATCCCATCCCATTACATCAGCACATCGAATCACATCACATAGTCCCATCCAAATCACATCCCATTCCATCCCATCGCATCAGCACATCGAATCCCATCAAATCGCATTAAATCACATCCCATCGAATCCCATCCCATCCCATCAAATCGCATCAAATCACATCACATCGGATCCCATCGCATCGCATCCTATCGCATCCCATCGCATCGCATCACATCACATCACATCACATCACATCCCATCCCATCCCATCGGATCCCATCGCATCCCATCACATCCCATCCTATCGCATACCATCCCATCCCATCGCATCGGATCCCATTGCATCCCATCCAATCCCATCCAATCCCATCAAATCGCATCAAATCACATCCCATCACATCCCATCCTATCGCATCCTATCGCATCCCATCACATCCCATCACATCCCATCGCATCCCATCGCATCCCATCGCATCACATCGCATCGCATCACATCACATCACATCCCATCCCATCACATCACATTACATCGCATCCCATCACATCCCATCCTATCGCATCACATCCCATCACATTACATCACATCGCATCCCATCCCATCCCATCCTATCGCATCACATCACATCACATTACATTACATTACATCGCATCCCATCACATCACATTACATCGCATCCCATCCCATCACATCCCATCCTATCACATCACATCACATTACATCACATCGCATCCCATCACATCCCATCCCATCCCATCGCATCCCATCACATCCCATCACATCGCATCGCATCCCATCCTATCGCATCCTATCGCATCACATCCCATCACATCCCATCACATCCCATCACATCACATCACATCACATTACATCACATCGCATCCCATCACATCCCATCCTATCGCATCCTATCGCATCACATCCCATCGCATCCCATCACATCCCATCACATCGCATCGCATCGCATCCCATCCCATCCCATCAAATCGCATAAAATCACATCACATCGCATCCCATCATATCCCATCGCATCCCATCACATCCCATCGGATCCCATCCCATCCCATCGCATCCCATCGCATCGCATCACATCGCATCACATCACATCACATCACATCACATCGCATCGCATCGCATCGCATCGCATCCCATCCCATCCCATCCCATCCCATCGCATCGCATTACATCACATCGCATCCCATCACATCCCATCCTATCGCATCACATCCCATCGCATCCCATCACATCCCTTTTACATCGCATCGCATCCCATCCCATCCCATCCCATCCCATCAAATCGCATAAAATCACATCACATCATATCCCATCGCATCCCATCCCATCCCATCGCATCCCATCGTATCCCATCGCATCAAATCCCATCACATCGCATCCCATGACATCCCATCGCATCACATCCCATCCCATCCCATCCTCCCATCCCATCCCATCCCATCCCATCCTCCCATCCCATCATCGCATCACATCACATCCCATCGCATCCCATCATCCCATCATCCCATCCCATCACATCCCATCCCATCCCATCGTATCACATCCCATCATATCGCATCCCATCTCATCGCATCGCATCCCATCACATCCCATCCCATCATATCCCATCCCATCAAATCGCATAAAATCACATCACATCATATCCCATCGCATCCCATCCCATCCCATCGCATCCCATCGTATCCCATCGCATCAAATCCCATCACATCGCATCCCATGACATCCCATCGCATCACATCCCATCCCATCCCATCCTCCCATCCCATCCCATCCCATCCCATCCCATCCTCCCATCCCATCATCGCATCACATCACATCCCATCGCATCCCATCATCCCATCCCATCGCATCCCATCACATCCCATCCCATCCCATCACATCGCTTCCCATCATATCGCATCACATCGCATCCCATCACATCCCATCGCATCCCATCGCATTGCATCAGCACATCGCATCGCTTCCCACCATATCGCATCACATCGCATCCCATCACATCACATCCCATCCCATCGCATTGCATCAGCACATCGCATCACATCCCATCACTTTGCATCGCATCCCATCACATTAGCACATCGCATCACATCATCCCATTCCATCCCATCGCATTGCATCAGCACATCGCATCACATCGCATCCCATCACTTTGCATCGCATCGCATCCCATCCCATCACATCACATCGCATCCCATCCCATCACATCACATCGCATCCCATCCCATCACATCACATCGCATCCCATCCCATCACTTTGCATCACATCCCATCGCATAAGCACATCGCATCACATCATCCCATCCCATCCCATCGCATTGCATCACTTATCATGTGACTTTTCAGTTTATTCAATTGGTTATGCTGATAATTTGAAATAAAATGTAAAAAGAAATTGAAGTGTAAAAGAGTATAATTTTTACCCACTATATATACATTTGATACATTTACTGAACATACCTGGTGCCCAGCTAATAAAAATATGTTCTAAGAACGTTATTTCTGAATGTTCAAAACGTTTTTATTGTAATATTGCTGAATCAACCTACATTAATTTTACCAACAAAAATCTTTATGGGTTAAATCAAGTAAAACATGTTCTGTTAACTTTGGCTAAAGTTATGAACAAACGTTATTCAAGTGACATAGAATGTCCGTTTAATGTTATCAGGTCTTTCATAATGTTCTCAAAACTAGCACAACAACATTTTACATAGTTTATAAAGTGTTTTTTTCTGAAACGTTATAGATTGATGTTCCTTTTTTAAATTGTTTCAGAACGTTCAGAGAACATTCCATTCTATCATTCTAAAATAATTATGAGAACGTTACTTTAAAGAGAACGTTCAGAGAACATTCAAAAGTAACGTTCCCATAAAAAAATGGCGAACATCCAACTATTGTTTCGGAAAAACGTTCCAAGAATGATGTATAATGTTTTTGTGTTAACGAAAAACATAAGGCTATTAAAGACCAGATATCTTTGAACGAATGTTCTATTAATGTTACAGAAATAACGTTTGTTGATAATTTTAGAGAACCTTGTTAAATTGTAATTTTTATTGTTTGCATAATCGCATATTGTTACACAAATAGACTTTTACAGTCTTAAACTCATACATCCCGATGTTGTTCAGTGATCTACACATCTGCTGAAGAATTCGCGGCATTCGCCTGACTAGTCTAAACCTGCGCAGGAATAAGCGCTCACACACACACACACACACACACACACACACTGATGAACGGGCGCTCGCACCTGGTATCTGCAGTAGGGAGTCGTAGACTTTACACTGGAGCTGGCCTGTGCTCTGGGACACGCAGGACTGCCAGAGCCCCTCGTACATGGCCTGGGCTGTGATGATGTTGTCCCCGGCGTAGGAGGAGATCTTCCACTCGGCCATGGCTGTAGAAGCGATGAGACCCAGGAGACCCAGAGAGGCCAAGATATACCCGAGGAGCTGCAGACCCGCGTTGGCCATCAGTGCGCTGAGTTAAAGCCCGCTGGAGTGAGTGAGAAGAGCTGAGAGCTGCTGACACATGAATGAAACTCCTCCAGCATCATCATCATCATCATCATCCTCACGAGCACTGAAGCCACACCTGAAGATCCGCTCGCGCCTCCCACCGCTTCACACACTCTATACTCACTTTATCCATTAGCTTGCACTAACAAAACAACAACGACAGCAATACGTATATTAAAGAACAATATGACAACAAAATAAAATAAAATATAGGGGTGAGCGGGGCACAAACAAACGCGGGGTTGTAACACACCTTTTTTTAAAACACTTCCACACACTAGAAAATATTGTGCCAAAATTCTGAATTGTTTGGAAGATAGGCTATCCCTGAACATTTATTTAACAGTAGCAAAAGTAAACGTCTTGTGTCAATTTTCATCTTTTTTTTCTTTTTCTTTTTTAAATGAGACAAATCTGATATTATGTTAATCTTATATCTGTTATTTAACAGTTGATATAGTTGTTTAATGCTTATCTAAACAGCAGAAACACTGGTCGGGTTTAAACCCCAGTTGTGCGGGCGGGGCATGTTGTCACACTGAGTTACAATGAGCCCCTATTAGAACGATACTATATTCTATTAATTCTATTGAGAAACCATGAGAAAGGGGTGCATAAAGACTGAGAGTCAATGTTCAGAAATTAATTATTATTATATTTTGAACAGTGCTGTATAGCTATATTTTGCAATGTAAAAACATTTGTTTATTTGTAATTATTAAAAAATGACATTTTATATGAAAAAGTGAATAATAGTATTTTATTGAGAAAATATTTTAGTATGTCTTGTATATTGTATTGTATTAGATCAGATAGCATTTTAATCTGTCATATGGTCATGTTACAATGAGCACCACCTATGGGGCATGTAACTGTCAAAGGACAAGTTTTTTGTTGATATGTGTATTTATGTTTTTTGTTATGAATGAATGAATGTCAATTTGAGTTTTGAATTTAAAAACAATTGTGATTATTCAGAAGCCGATATTTATAATGTATGCCCTTTGTTTAAAGTTAGGGGTTCTTTAAGATTTACGTAGAGAACGTAATGTGTCACATGACCTGGTTCAGTTTGGAGCGGGTCTGCGTCATTTTTGGGTCAGAACAAACATGATTGCAGAGAAACGACATGTAGTCGGGAGAATAATTGCCTAATCTGCATGGTTTGAGAGGCGCACGCGGTAATTTACCTTTATATTTGTTCCATAATGTTTATAATGTTGTTTTATATTACTTTACGTGCACGATGTGATGTGCTATTCATTGGATTTGTCGTATTTCTGTTGCCACATTCACTTGCATATCATCGGACATTGTCACGAGAGACTTGTAAAGGACTGAGAAATGCATATTTTGAATATATGTTTTCATTTCTTGTAGTTTTCACGGTGTCTACGGTGTCTACTGAAAAGAGAGAGAGAGAGATACAAGAAATAAACAACAAAAGACATCTGTATGAAGCGTGGCCTTTATTTCGTCAGACCAGTGCAGTTATAGGGCATGTTGTCACATTTCACTTTCATTCTTTCAGGGTATATCAAGAAAAAAAGTAAACACTAATGAAAAAACACATAGTTCTACTAGACATGTGTGAAATTAATGGGGGGGGGGGGATACTTTGAACAATAGATTAATAGATTTCCACAAACTGAGAAAGTCAAAAAGCGTTAGTTTGTGCCCCGCTCTCCACTATCACATCTGCACTGATCACAAATGGTAACCTAAAAAGTATAACATTAACTGGTTAAATTCACCGCGAAGCGTGTTTTACAGTGGATTTAGAACAGGCACGACGCGGAGCGGACTACATTAACAAAAATTAAATTCATTTTAATGGGTTAAATCAAGTTTAAAACAAGTTCTGTGAACTTTGGCTAACAACAAACGTAACGTTAATTGAATGTTGTTCAATGCTATCTGGTCTATAACGTTCTCAAAACGTTAGCACAAAAACATTAATACATCTTTCATGGAGTGTCTTTTCTGAAACGTTTTAGATTGACATCAGTGATGCGCGGGTCAATGTATAAACAACCCGCACCCGACCGACGTTTTCCACAACTCAGCAACTCAGCAACTCAGACCACAAAAAAATAAATAAAAATATTGTACCCGACCCGCTTCCTGACCCGCATTTGTTTAAAAGTAGGCTAGCTAGTAAATGCTCATCGTAGCGTCATTGGGCCATACGTAGGAACTAGGGGTGCGCATTTTTCTGAATGCTGTATGATATAGCCTAGTGTTTTGTAATAAAGGCTTGATTTATTCATTTCGTTTCATTTCCTTAACAATTAAGATCTGCATGTGTTTATCTAGTCTAATCGACTTTCCCAACAAAAATCCCGCCCCCTCTCAGCAAATACATAAAACTGACATTACTGAGCTATGAGTTTAAAAGTAGCCTATTAAAATGGCACAATGGCATTGCTCAGTTCAACGCGTTGGGAAATCGGGCATTTTGTTCCGCCTCAGTTTTTATTCAAAAGTTAATAACGCGCTCAACATTCAGGTAAATAAGGATTTCCCACTGTCATCTCTGACTGAGCTCGTGCGTCGTCTTCACGCCAGTTATTCAGCCAATAAAGTGTAGACCTATGTATTTCATATACAATTGTGTCTAGTACTATATAAATTACAAAGGTTTAATTGGCATCTTTATTTCAAATGACCCGACAGACCGCGACCCGAATATCATTAAAAATATTTTATGATGACTCGTAACCAGAGATGTATAGTAACGAAGTAGAACTACTTCACTACTGTACTTAAGTACTAAAAGGCTGTATCTGTACTTTACTAAAGTATAATTTTTTTCTCATACTTCCACTTTTACTTCAGTACATATTTTCGATGAGTTTAATACTTTTACTCCGATAAATTTTTTATGTGCTGCATCGTTACTCGTTACAATTATAAAAATGTTACGAATCATTTCAAACCCACATTATCACTGCCAGAGCGGTAGATGGCTCTGTCACCACCAGGTTTCACGAAGCTGGCTCATCAGTGCGCGAATCAAGCGATCGAGAAGACCGCGCGTGCTCCCGCTCTGCCTTTCGCTCTGCTGCCTGCCTCCATTCAGAACACTTGAGCTTTGTTATTTTGTTTCGAGATGGAAGAACCAGAAGCACCACCTTCAACTTCGAGTGATCGTGGCGGTGAGGGTGAGGATGGAGACCACTCCTGGCCCAACTCAGAGTCCACGTTTTAATTTGTCGGAGTGAAAGACAATTCATATAGAATGAAGTGTGTAACTGTTAGCCTTCATGAGGACGCCGGTCGACGCACTGAATCGTTCTTTGTTTAAATAGTTTAAAGTTACTATTTGTAATGTTATTACCTTGACAAACTATGCATCATTAAAAAGATATAAGACTCAAGTTTCACTATTTGCCCACAATTTTATTCTGAGAAACTTATAGTGACAGTTATGTCTTAATTTGTGTCAGGAGTTATGTAATAATAAAAAATGAGTCGATACCTTTAATATGAATTATGAGCATCAGCCGCCTCATTAAAAAAAAAACTCCTGTGCTGTCGTCATTTGAACGCTTGACCAAACAACGTCCCTCACGGCTTTTAGCTAAAAAATGTACAGATTTTGACAGATTTCATAGACCTACTTGATCTGTTTTTGTTTACAAAGAGTTAAGCTCAGTGTTTTAAGGTGCTCTTGTACATTCCTGTCCTTGTACTGCTGCTTCAGCCAAATTAATTAAGTGGCCTAAACATTTGAAATAATATAAACAATATGATGTTCAAACTTTTGACTGCTTTCTTTAATAACTACATAACACAATACTTGGACTTTTACTTTCAGTACTTGAGTAGTACATTTTAAAATAAACTACTTGCAATACTTAAGTAAAAAAATGATAATTACTTTAGTACTTCTACTTAAGTGTGGTGTTTTAAGAGCACTTCAACTTCTACTCAAGTCACTTTTTTGATAGAGCACTTGTACTTTTACTCAAGTATGGGTCTCTAGTACTTTATACATCTCTAACCGCAGGCACCCGCTCATTTTGGATCAACCCGCGCATCACTGATTGACATTCCTTTTTTAAATGTTACGTCTTGTTTCAGAACGTTCAGAGAACATTCAAAAGTAACGTTCCCATAATGATTGAAGAATGATAGCCTAATGTTCCCTTAAACATTAGTAGGGACCTTGGGAATATAATCTGTCCTAGGGTGAATAAATGCTTTCACCATTCCAGGAGCAAATTCCAGGCACGAAGGAGCAACCGACAAGGCTTGCAAATCTCCAATTCTCTTGAAAGAAGAAATAGCAATGAGAAATAAAGTAAGGAACTTTTCTGAAACCTCTTCAATGGGCTTGAAGGGAGCCATAGCCAGACCTCAAGTACAACGGCCAAATCCCAAGCCGGTGCTCTATTGCGCAGTGCAGGCCTCAGCCTCAAGGTGCCACGGAGAAAACGAGCAATGAGAGGATCTCTCCCCAATGATGCACCACTCAGAGCGGTGTGGTAAGCAGATATAGCCTCCACATATACCTTCAAGGTGGAAGGGGATAACCCCGCAGAAAAACGTTATTGCAGAAAATCAAGTACTGTACCAACAGGGCAGATAACAGGATTCAGTTGGCGTTCTCCGCACTAGGCAGAGAACAGTTTCCATTTCAATGCATATAGTCTTCTCGTGGAGGGAGCTCTAGACTGGAGTATGGTCTTCATGACCTCGGTCGGGAGACCTGATTCTATGAGCTGGGCCCCCTCAGGGGCCAAGCCCACAGTTTCTAAAACTCCGGGTGAGGGTGATAAATCGTGCCCCCTGCTTGGGACAATAAGTCCCTCCTGATCGGAATCTCCCAGGGAGAGCCGTCTAGAAGGGACACTAGGTCCAAGAACCACACTCGGGCAGGCCTGTATGGTGCTACTAACAATAGTCAAGTCAAGTCAAGTCAAGAATATTTGTATAGCGCTTTTCACAATACAGATTGTATCAAAGCAGCTTCACAGTATTAAATTAAAATAATAATAAAACGTCCATGTTTGGTAATGCTAATCAATAGTATTATTGATTGATTCGTTAAATTGAACATCCCCAACTGAGCAAGCCAAAGGCAACAGTGGCAAGGAAACGAAAAACTCCATCAGGTGACCTAATGGAGAAAAAAAAAAACCTTGGGAGAACCCAGGCTCAGTCGGGGGCCAGTTCTCCTCTGGCGGTAGACGGGCTCCTTCCCGGCGAACCCTCTCCAGAACTCCCTGAAGCATAGATATCGGGGGGAAAGCATACAGGTGTAGCCTAGGGCCACACCTGAACCATCGCATCCAGCCAAAGCGGAGCTGGGTGCGTGAGGGAGAACCACATGGGACAGTGAGTTGTATCTGACGATGCGAAAAGGTTGACTTGAGCTTGACCAAAGTTCCCCCAAAAGAGCTTCACCACCACAGTGAGTGACTGGCCTAGTTTTACCCCATTTACGGCTGAGAGAATCGAAGAAATACGTGTCGGTGACAATTGTGCCCGCATCGTTGTCGAATCCCATACCACACCTAGAAAAGTGGTCCTCTGAGACGGGAGGAGCACACTCTTCTTGGCGTTGAGCCTCAACCCCAGCATCTTCATGTGAGACAGAATGACATCTCGATGCCGAACTGCCATCTGCTCGGACTGAGCTAAAATCAACCAATCGTCGATATAATTAGTGTGTGATATATATGACGATGAATATCTCCCTAATTCTGAGGTTTCAAGGTTGGCAAGTATGGCGTGCGCTGCTTTGCCAGAGGAATAATGGGAATAAACTTTTTATTTTTTAATGTTTTAAATGTTGAATGTCTTTATTGTTTCAGCATGTTTATTAAAGTCCGCGTGAAGCGGAAGTTGCAAACGACTTTTCTCAAGTGTTGTGACGCATTTCCGAGTGAAAGTGAATATTGAACAGAAGGCAGGGTTTTACTTTAGCGCTCCTCCTCTCCATCTCTCGCCCATAGCAGAGTAACGGTTTGAGGGGAGTGGTTAAGCGATTAACCAACCCAAGCCGTCAAGCCTACGTCATCAGAAAAACAAACATTCCAGACCCGGAAGTAACTTTTCAGACTTCGGCAAACTATTTTTTTCCGTGTATTAACTTGCACGGATTTATTGTTCACCACAAGACTAGTAATATCTGCTAACAAAGTAAATAGAGTAAATTTTGATTTCATGCCGACTTTAATCTCCCCTTTCTGTTAATATTGTCATTGCACTCTATAACCTTAAAGGGATAACTCTATAACTCTTTCATAATTTACTCACCCTCAAGTTGTTTCAAACCGGTATGAGTTTCTTTCTTCTGCTGAACACAAAAGAAGATATTTTGAAGAATGTCGGTGACCAGACAGTTGATGGACCCCATTGACTTCCATAGTAGGAAAAAAAGATACTATGGAAGTCAATGGGGTCCATCAACTGTCTGGTCACCGACATTCTTCAAAATATCTTCTTTTGTGTTCAGCAGAAGAAAGACACTCATACAGGTTTGAAACAACTTGAGGGTGAGTAAATTATGACAGAATTTTCATTTTTGGGTGAACTATCCCTTTAAACCCTGATGATCGATGATGTGACAGTTTAACATGATCAACACAGTTATTTGTGTATGATCAACTCTGGAAATATTCCTTCGTTCAAAAAACGTAATTTGATCTGAGACAGGAGATTGCACAGGAGAGTAAAGTGAGTGAGTGAAAGCAATTGGGACATTGCTTAATTTGTTTCATCTTTACTCCTATTGGTGTCGTGCTACAGACCTAATTTAAATTTAAAACAGAAATCCGATCAGTTATCCAGATACAGAGGCTACTTAATGAACAAATGTAAACGCACAGTGTCCTGATTGGCCTCGACCAATCACAGCCTGTCTCCTCAGACAGAGCGTTCAGACCAATCACAGCCCGTCTCCTCAGACAGAGCGATCAGACCAATCACAGCCCGTCTCCTCAGACAGAGCGATCAGACCAATCACAGCCCGTCTCCTCAGACAGAGCGATCAGACCAATCACAGCCCGTCTCCTCAGACAGAGCGATCAGACCAATCACAGCCCGTCTCCTCAGACAGAGCGTTCAGACCAATCACAGCCCGTCTCCTCAGACAGAGAGGTCATCTGAGCCTCAGTCACTCATTTCTCCTGGAGCTGATGTGTGCAACAGCGGTACGTCACAACACTGTTTATTTCCAACAGAAAGAGCAAGGCATTACTCACTTTCATGCATTTCGTTACTTTATTGATATGTTTATTTGTAGTCCCCGTATCCTATTTTATGACCAAATTTAAATTTAAATACATTTGTTACTCTATTTGTTAATGTTAGTTAATAAAAATACAGCTGTTTATTGTGTGTTCATGTTAGTTCACAGAGTAACCTTCCTTTGATTTTAATAAAATATTAGTAAATGTTGGAATTAATATGAACTAAGATTAATAAATGCTGTAGAAGTATTGTTGATTCTTAGTTCATGTTAACTAAGGTAGTAAAAAATTATGTTAACTAATAAGCCTTATTTTGGAAAATGTTAATATAAATACTTTTCATTAATAAATAAGCCGATAAATGAGATCTTAACATTTCAAAACTGAATTCATTCCCATTAGTCGGGTATCATGAAAAATAGACAACATTATTTTACAACTTTTATTAATCTAGGTTAATGTAAATTCCCAATGTTTACCCAATAATAAGGTCCTGTTAGTTAAAGTTAGTTAATGCATTAACAAACACATCTAACATTGAGCAATACATCTGTTACAGTATTTAGTAATATTTGTTAATGTTAGTTAATAAAAAATAACTGTCCATTGTTAGTTCATATTCGTTCAGGTACAATAAGTACAAGTTATTAAATGTTATTACTGAAAATAAGTTAGTAAATGTTGACATTAACATTAACTAAGATTAACAAATGCTTTAGACGTATTTTACATTCTTAGTTCATGTCAATTAATGTAGTCAACTAATGTTAACCAGTTAAACCTTATTGTGAAGTGTTAATGTGTGTAAATGGGTCTGACTTCCGAGGGAACGCACACACTGACAAAACATATGCTGTGGATAAAAGTGTCTGCCAAAATGTACTGTAAGGTTAAGCAAAACCTTTCATTTGCTTTCAATCATCAAGACTATTAGATGACATCCAGATTCCAGCGTGTTTTCTTCTACTCACTGTAATGAATCTTCATGAAAATGCAGATATCTTTGAACCTCGTGTAACATTTGCAAACTGCATATGAGAGAAAATGCTATTATTTTTGGAAACTGGACGAGACGCAGCGGCTGCAGCTGACCTGTGGCTTTTCTGTTCCCAGAAGTCATGAGCAACCCCTGGCCTGCGCTTCTGCTGGTCCTGATTCAGCTCCACCGCAGTCGTGGCTGTCCTGACCTGTGCCAGTGCTTCTCGGCTGCTAAGGTGCTCTGCGCCGACGACTCCATGAGAGCGCTACCGCTCAACATCTCAGCTCAGGTCAGAGAGCTGATCGTAGTGGCGTCGGGCCTCACGCATCTGGACGGACGCTCCTTCAGAGAGAATGTCAGACTCAGCAAACTGGTGTTCCTCAACGGCCTGGTGAAGTCAGTCTCGGGCGACGCCTTCGACCGGCTGCCGGAGCTCCAGGAGCTGGAGATCAGCGGGAACTCCATGCTGACACTTCAAGTGCAGACCTTCGGCTCGCTGGCCAACCTCACAAGACTGATGCTCAACCACAACAAGATCGACACTCTGGACGCCCGCATCTTTGACTCCCTGCAGAAGCTGGAGATGCTGCAGTTGAAGGGGAACGGCTTGTTGTTTCTTCCCTGTCGTCTTTTCCATCGTCTCCACAATCTGCAGGAGCTGGACCTGTCCTTCAACCAGATCGGCTCGGTCCCGGCGGATGTTTTCCAGAACAACTCTCTCCTGAGAGCGCTCTCGCTGCAGGCCAACATGATCCCGCAGCTTCCGGCAGGGATCTTCGCACACCTGGATCTCCTGGAGGAGCTGAACCTCCGAGGCAATCGCATAAGCGAGCTGAGTGTCGACGTGTTCCCGCCCAGCCTGCGGAAGCTGATCCTCAAGAAGAACGATCTGGCGCAGCTCCACCCCTCGGTTTTCCACAAACTGCTTCACGTTACCTATCTGGACTTGTCTCAGAATCAGCTATCTGAGGTTCCTGCAAATCTCTTCCAGAACCTCATCTCGCTGAAAAAGCTGGATCTGTCGGAGAACCGGATTACGACGCTTCCCGGCACCGTCTTCAAAGGGCTGTTCGGTGTGAAAGCCATCCATCTGCAGAAGAACAACCTGAGCTCACTGGAGGAGGATCTACTGAAGGATCAGCACGACATGGAGCATCTGTACCTGTCCATGAACCACCTACGCAGAGTCCCACGCGGCTTCTTCGACGATCTGGACTTCCAATGCCTCGTTCAGCTCCACGGGAACCCCTGGCGCTGCGACTGCGGGATACGCTACCTCTCCGACTGGATCAAGAACAACCTCAGGAACGTGGAGGACGTGACCCGGGTTTACTGTCATGCTCCCGAGTTTATCCGAGGGCACAGCCTGGTGTCCGTGGACGAGGAGCGGCTCGCCTGTGGGACAAACTCCAGCTCCTCCGAGACAAACATTACGGAGATCCCAGTTGATGGTGATGATGGCGATGGTGGCGTTCACTGCTCGCTCCGAGATTTCAAAGGCCAGGCAACCATTCAGTGCAAACTCACTAAATGCTCCAGCGTGAAGTTTCAGGCTCTTTTTGAATTTGGGGATGGAAGTGAATCAGAAAGAGTCGTGAGCGAAGAGTGGCCAGCACCGGCCGGATGCTCCAATGGGACGATTTATGGCTCTGATTTAACAGAAACTAAACAGTTAGGTACAGCTTGTCCCTGTAAAGCCTGACATATGAAATGATAGTAAGAAAGATCCTTTTTTTTTAGAAAATGTAATATTTAAGGTTTGTTGAACCTTTAGACAAAAAAACAAACAAAAAAACATATTTGTTTGCATATGTGTTTTAGCTTTTATATCATATTTGGTACATCAGGCTTTTATGGCTCAAATATTCTGATATCCTGAGAATATGGAGGGAAAACAGCTCAATTTTATTTAGAGGCTCAAACTTAGTAAAAATATGCAATTTGGTGTTCACGCTGATATTTATATAAACTTCTGATGCTTGTAATGTAAATCAATGAGATCTTTATAACAGTATAGCAGATACTTGCATAAAATTCATATAAATATTGGTAGTCACTATATCTGCCAATAATATGTCTTAGTAAGATGATATTTAAATGCTTAGTTTTATGATCAAAGCTCTGTAGTTTTAGTTTTGCAATGCTATACAATGATGATTGAGAGATGAACAAATAAACATTTCTCCATTTTCTATAAAATGATGTATGGATAATCAAGTAAACCGCTGTTGCTTCCGTCCAGTAATGTTCTTCTATATTTTAAGATTTGCTTCATACAAATTAATAAATTGCTATTTCACAGCAGAAAGACACGTGAACCACGAGATGAAGAGGATGTTTGTACTATAATACCAAAAGGCATTTTACTCGCTAAAAAAGCCTAAACTATCAATCAGAGGACATAAGGACTGTAGTAGGTTGTGTGCAAGAGGTTAATCAGCAAAGTTTTGATCATGTTGGTAATGTAGACGCCTTAGAAATGTGCATATCATGTATAATGCATATGGTTAAAGTGCTACTATGGAATTTTAGGGTGAATAAAGTATAAACTTGTCGCTTTAAGGGTTCTGCCCCAATGACCAGCTGACGTTTTCTGACAGAGTCCCAGAATGCTTTGATGTAGAGCTGATTCTCTCCGCTGGTGTATGTTAATGACTAACCCAAGCGTAAGCCAGACTCATGACAGCGGACATGAATCAATGAGGGACGTGATAAGAGAGGTGGATGAACTGGACCCGTGCGGGTCAAAGAACAGTCATGAGACTCATCCACAACTCAGGCTCTGTTTACTCCTGGTATTAAGATGCATTTTTTGTCTATCGGATCACAGGGAGACACATTCCCGTTTACACCTGGTGTGTTTTAATCCGTCTCTTTTCCACTTTAAACCACTTCTGTCCTGATTTCTTCGAGGTGAGGGTCTATGGGCGGGTTAATGTATGGGTATTTCTAGATCTTTCGATCTAAAGGGCTACTACTAATGCAACCGGAGAAAAAAAACCCATTAGTTTTAGTTTCCCATCTTCAAACCAAACTTGGGTCTTCAGTCGACAAAGTATAAATCCCGTCTGGCTAGTGCGCTTCCCGTAATGCTTACGCATTAGGTCAGTAGGCAGAGAGTAGGCGTTTTGCAGGTCTTTTGTGGCTGTCATTTCTAGTAGAGCCCAAAGATCTTTGTTCGCAGGTCATTCGACCACATGAGTGTTTACACTATGAAAGCATTTTCGACTACCTCTGGAAGTGGTGAAAAGTGGACAAGCTCAAAACGTTTTAGACCTTGTTTACACCTGTATTTAGCGTCATCTACTTGTGATCCGATCGAACAAAACGCATCTCAATACCAGCTGTAAACAGAGCCACAGTGTGTCAAGAAGCCGAACCATTCATTCATTAGTTGTACTCAGGGCCGGATTAAGAGTTCAGAGGCCCCTGGGCACAATGACTTGTAGGACCCCCACCCCCATATTTTTTCAGCTACAGAATGTGTATTTAACAGCATTGAAGAAAGTCATTAAATTATATGAAATATGAAAATAATATGAAAATAAAACACAACATAGACTTCACTGTATAAATTGTACATTGATTCTTATTAAAGCTACTATTAAAGTTCTCAGTCAAGAGTGAGGGATTTGCTCTTTGTATTTTGTTGTTTTATTAACAGGGAAATTTTGAATTGTCATCATTTAGCCTATTCTCTCAAGCCGTTTCAAACCCAAATAAGTCTCCCTCTTCTGTTGAAAATAAAAGTTATTTGGATGAATGGGTAACCAAACAATTGATGTACCCCAGTCACTTCCATAATAGTTTTTTTACAACTATGGTCAATAGGGACCAGCAACCGCCCGGTTAGCCACACTCCTCAAAATATATTCTTTTGTGTTCAGCACAAGAAAGAAATTAATACATGTATGGAACAACATTAGAGTGAGTAAATAATGACATCATTTTTATTTTTGGGTAACTATCCCTTTAAGGACAAGTGGCAGCATGTTTACTATTAGGGCTACTGTCTCTTTAAGATCCGCACGCAACGAGTCTAATATACACGCATTTGACAAGCAGATTTGTTTCTTATTTTTTTCTACTGTTCTTTCACTTTAGACATAACCAACTTTGTTTATGTAAACCTTGTGTGTATTTGACAGTATTAGAGCAATAAGACTCGAAAAAGATAACTTAGTCCAATAACCAGGCGCTGTTAGACAGGCTTTTAGTGCATGTGCGCGTCGGGTGTAACGTTATTGCGCTCAGAAAAGCGCCCGTTAGAACAGCACATCAGCAGCGAACGACATGTTTAACCGGCATGGCTTTAAAGCACATGCAAATAATTAATTTTTATAAACTACAGTGTCCCGTTCCTCTGCATTTCATGTGAATATACGTCGCGCTGTACTACAGTATGTTGAGACAGAGGCACCAGAACTGCAAACTGATAGAATGCACGATCCTACGATATTTCTTCAAAAGCAGATCGTGGAGACATTTTAATCATAATATTTGACATAATAGATGTCCTGGGCCCCTGGGCAATTGCCCAGTTGCCCTAATGGTTAATCCGGCCCTGGTTGTACTTACATCCATGCTACTCTGCCGCACTAAGGCAAAAGGTCGTAACTTCGATTTTTGGCGAAAATTAGTTGTAATTGTAATTTTTAGGACAATAAACTTAAGTTTTATCATATATACAAACATCAAGTTTCAATTCGATTTTTTTTTTGGGAGGAATAAGATTATGTTTTTGGTGTCACTTCAAAAAGCCAAGGGAAACTGTGGTAGGCTTTATGGCTTCGTTTCTTGCTGCTCCTGAACACTCGAATTAAGTTATGGGTGCGCTGCCCTGAAGCAGTATGACCCATAACTCCAGCGCTGCAATACTTTGATTAACGGGTGCATAAAAAAAGATAATCTTTAAAATCCAGTAATAACTAGTGGTAGCCTTTAGCTAGCGATGCTACTTCACAAACTAGACACAAACACTTTTCGAGCCATAATCAACAACACAGCTCTGAACTTTAAACGGCAGTGGTTCATGTAGGTTGTCTACAAACCGGAAGGTTGGTGGTTCAATCCCCGGTTCTACCTGACCAAGTGTCGAGGTGTTCATGAGCAAGACACCTAACCCCAGCTGCTCCCGACGAGCCGGATGGCGCCTTGCATGGCTGACACCGCCGTCGGTGAATGTGAGGCAACATGTAAAGCGCTTTGGTGGACATTGGGTCTGTGAAAGTGCTATATAAATGCAGTCCATTTACCATTACACACACACACATATTCCACATCGTTTATACTTTAGTGGTGTTAATCAACTTTGTTTTATGAAATTCATGTTAATTAAAACCATTCATACTTTTCCAACTATTCTCACTACTTCAACTTCTTGTTGATACATGTTGATACATAATTTTTATCATAGTGAGTCCAATAGGGTTAATATTGCTTATATTTGAAGTGTTTTCATAACATTGTGCTATAAAATGGAAGTTAAGGTCTTTTGCCTTGGTATGACCGATTTTGTGGGCAATCCTTAGGCAGAATACAGTAACTTCCGAAAAATGGTTAACGGTCAAATTTGAGTTAAAATTGTTTTGGTAGAGAGGTTAATACAGGTATACACTACAAAATGTGCAAATTACAATATTATATCTATAACTCAAGTGTTAGGATACCTTTAAAGTAATTTTTCTCAGTTTCACACTCTTAGGGCAGTACTGTTTTTTAAAGCAATCAATAATAATGTGCAATCGGAATAGCATTTGTGCTGCCGTGAGTTTATGTCAGCTCTCTGGAGCAATGAACCGTATTTTTAAGTCTTTAAAGGGGATCTATTATGTCCTTTTGCAAAGTCTTGATATTGATTTTGGGCTCTACTAGAATAGTTTACGTTTCGAAGTGGATCTCTGATGCTGCGTCTTGGTGTTGATGCTATGGGGAACGCCATCAGCATGACCGGTGTCACATGTAAACACACGGCAATATTCATTGACAGACGATAGTCCAGAACGTTGCACATGGAGTACCAGTGTGGATAAATGGCTGTCCAAGTTACACGTCATCAACTATTTTGTCTGCATGTGCTGTTTGTTTGTAGCACGTGGAAAAGAAGACGAAAACATAGCAAGCAGCTATTTTTTTGAAAGTCCATGTCCCTGTGTCCTCGTTTTGTGAGACCTGAGGACACTCACGGTTTTTGTGTTGTCTGCTTGAGAGCATTGGCATAGGGCTCACAGGTCGAGCTGGCAGAGAAATTTGAGAAAGGGATTTCGCTTGAAGAAAGTGAGTCCTATCTTATAGGCTCTGCCGATCTTCTGGACCCGGAAGCCCGCTCTTTGGCATCTTCTGATACAGCAGAGAGCATGTTGCTGGCGGCGTCTAACTCTAAGGCCGTGTGTCCACCAAAGCATTTTTTTTTGACGGCTGCCGTGTTTTTTCAATTGTTTTCAATGGGAGCGCCGCATTTTTAGAATGCCAGGACGCTGAGCGAACACTTACCGCTCAAGCACTGAGCGTTCAACGTGTTTTACAGGTCGCCGAGAGTTGAAGTTGATTGTTCAACTTTGGGTAAAACGCAGCGCTCATCATTGTCACTTTTTACCCAACCGACCAATCACAGTGGAGGAGGGGCGGGACTAATACCACACCGACCAACGGATATTCTGTATCATAGCAACGAAGCGTCTCACACACAGCTCGGTGTTTTCAGCAGAGCGCCTAGTGTTTTCAGCTGGCTAAAACCGCTTTGGTGGACACACGGCCTAAAGGAGCTTGATATGATAAAGAGAGAGTTTGTTGAGCTCCGCCTTTCGTCTGCCCCGCATATGAGGAATTGTTGGATTTTATGGCCTGCGCCATGGCCAGGTTGAATTTGACCTGGTCACGTGAAAAACAGGATCTCACTTCCGGTAGACTGAGCGATTTCTGGCGAGCCATGATCATCCCTCCCCCTTGAGCCTTACTTTTCTTCCGGATCTTCACAACGCGATGGAGAAGTCCTGGAAGAAGCCATGTTCAGCATGCATGATTCCCTTTCAACATTAGAATTGCGCAAATGTGAAAGGATTGCGTGAATGAGGAAATGTGATATGGCTTGCTATCTCTAGTGAGGCACCCTCCTTGAAGGCACCGGAAAGGCGTATGTGGCAGCGGGTCAAGCTGGTGGTTCCCTGCATATCAAGCTGACCTGCTGAAAGACTTGGTCAGGGGCAGGGATTGTCTCCTGAAGCGGTTGCTGAACTAAGCCATATCATACTTGGCTTTCCGTGGTACCAAACAAATGGCCACTGATATCAGTCATTTAATCCCAGGGATGGTGGTTGCAGAAATGCATCTTTGGTTAAATCTTTCAGGCATCAAAGATAAAAAGAAAACGGTCCTTCTTGACGCTCCTATTTCACCCTCTGGACAGGAGATACATCCTGTGCCTGAACAATTTGCCTTCTAGAACCTCCAATCCTCCTGACATGTGGACAGAGAAGTGGAGACAGGCTCAGAAGGCAAGCTTGGCCATGGAGTAGGGGCAGAGGTGGCATAATGCAAAGAGGACGAGGCAGGACCTGAGGGAGGTGTCTGATGAAAATGAGAGAAATAGACCCCCCCCCCCCCCCCTCCCCTCACTGGGGCACAAGAGGTCATCAAAGGGATAGTTCACCCAAAAATGAAAATTACCCCATGATTTACTTACTCAATCAAAACTAACTTTAGCTGGACAATAACTTTATTCTAGATCTGCTGTAAAGCCAAAACAACTCCAGGGGGTTAATAAAGGCCTTCTGAAGTGAAGCAATGGGTTTTTGTAAGAAAAATATCCATATTTAAAACTTTATTAGGTATTTTCCGGCAGACGATCGTACGCATCGATTTACGGTGAAAGAGTGAACTCTGACCTGACGTGTGGCATATTGACGAACGCAGAAGCACAGAGGATAGAGCAAAACAAAGAATTAGAAGTCTAAAATGCGAAAAAATTTTTTGCAAATTTGATATAAGAGAAGAGGAGCTTGAGTTTGTTGCCCAGCTCTATTTGTTTGCACCTTGAGAGGCGTCAAAGCTTACGATATTCCTACAGCCATACATCGTGTCAGGGGTTACTCTTGTGGCGTAAGTCGACTAGCGACACCAAGACCTGTGTCGAAGTTCTACGTTCGAAAGGGAACATCTCAAGTTGTGTGTGCAACCCGGCAGGGGCGCCGCTAAGGGGGTGGGAGGGGTGTTAGGACCATTCCAAGGACACTTTTGGGGCCCCCAGAGATCGATTTATTAATGGAATGGGTGCAGTAGGGGGCCCAACCTCATATTATCATAAGAGGCTTTGTTCTGTGTATGAATTATTATAATGAGGAATTTTGTGACGTGTTCATTCCCGGACGAAACTCAAGACTACAATGGAGGCGTTTCAGGAGTTCAGAAACACTGACGCTGAAATAGAGAATGACTCCACTTGGAGTGACTTTGTGCTGGAACTTTTAAAGAACTAAAAGTATAATAAGACTCCTTTAAACTTGTCTTAGCTTGCACACAGCAGACATTAATATCAGGGCAGGAACATCTGCTGGCTGCAGTGCTGTCAGCTCACCTGTAGGGGGCGTATCGCGCACAGAAGCAGCTCGTTCATCAGGGTTACTGTAGCCTACACATGAATCAGTGCAGGAACATTCACAAGCACAGCAGATCAGCGTCAGTGTTGCTCCACTCATGCGCTCTGATCTCAGGAACCACAGTAAATCATTGACCAGCTATCAGAGATCACCACACACAAAGCCATGTTATGTAATGCCACATTCCTGCGCCTTCTGAAGACCAATGAGCGGCTGTCTTCAGGTGTCTAGCCCGAGCTCATGTGACTAACAGCGTTCGGTTACACCCTCAACAATGAACAAAATGTGAACGCTAAAGTCATATTGAGCCAGAGGACGGTATTATTCAGATGCTCTCTTTAAAAACTCAGGAGACTTAATCCTTGAAGAAATAACAATAGACACAAATTAGACAATAGTTGACATCCAGATGACATCTACACTGCAAAAAAATTATGCTCTTTCTCAGTATTTTTGTCTTGTTTTCCAGTACAAACATTCTTAAATAAAGATACATTTACTGGACAAGAAAAATGACTGAAGATATCAAGTTTATGCTTAAAATAAGAACAAATATCTGCCAATGGGGTCAGAAACATGAATTAATTCAAAGGGAAAACAAGTTTTCTGACTCCATTGGCAGATATTTGTTCTTGGTTTAAGCATAAACTATTAATTTTGATCAATTTTTCAAAACCCAAAACCCAATATCGCAAGAAATTGGTTCCAAAAGTCTTGATCTAAAAATGTTTCGATATTTGTACTGGAAAACTAGACAAAATACTGAGAAAGAAAATCTTAATGTATAGAGCTATAAAATAAGTCTCATCTGATGGAAATGTTTGAGTATATGAGTTTTGAATGTGAGCACAGATTGAGACACTGTTGAGATGTGAGATTATTTGAGTTATTGTTTCACATCTGAGACTTCCACATGATCCCAGTGCTGAGGAACAACTGGAACGCTAAAGAGATCGAATTTGTGAATTTTGAAAAAGTGTTATTTACATTTTTTATATTGTATATATTTTTTTAAATACATATTTTTAATGTTCTCACATTTTTATTCTTCTTATATATTTTTTTATATATTTTTTTATACATTTACTTTTTAATATTTTGTTAAATATATAGTTTTTTTTATTACGTTGTTAATTTTTTTTATTAGTTTGTTTCCTTTTGGTGATAATTTATACAATTTTAAAGTAATATTTAAAAAATTATTTTTGTTTCCTATAAGTTTCATCTTAGTTTTAAATGTGTTGCTGAAATGATGATAGTGTTTGTGAGGTTGTTCCTTGTTGAATGATGTGACAATGAGAGCTTGTGTGTTTCTAAGCACATCATATTGATGGTTCAGTGCGTTTGTGTTTGTCTTGAATATCTCATCCGGCCGATCAGTGTGAGTGTGTGTGTGTGTGGAGGAATCTGCTGGTATTGTTGGAGTCCCTTCCCCCATCCTCGTGTGTGTGTGTGTGTGTGTGTGTGTGTGTGTGTGTGTGTGTGTGTGTGTGTGTGTGTGGCAGGGAGGCTCATGGGAACAGCAGTGGAGGGAGAACGAGAGCAGAGGGAGGATCCGTCTTTCTTTTCACTAACTCTGGATCTGAGTTGGGAAGAGACTAATGAGAAAGCAATGATCTACTCGGAGATCTGGACTAAAGTTTGAGTCTTCAGCACAGACGGCCTGCAGCAGATTTACAACTAAACTATGACAACGTGAAGTGAGATTCCTTTCCCTCTCATCTCACAAACACAAGACCAGCCAACTCTCCAGCAAGCCAAGGTAAGCAGCAGCTCTCTCGCTCGCTCTCTCTCTGTTCTCATGAATCAGTCTTCACACTGCGTTCCGGGCTTTTATTGATTCTGATGACAGCTGTATTGAATGGCTCAGATCTGTGTGTGTGTGTGTGTGTGTGTGTGTGTGTGTGTGTGTGTGTGTGTGTGTGTGTGTGTTCTCTTCCAGAGCTTCATGGGTTTTTCACTTGCGTCTCATTCAAGTATCAGAGGGTTTTCCCCCCTAAAATCTCAAGACTAATGAGTCCGTCGTGTCCTAACACAATATATGGTCTAAGAACATGATGAAAATGTTATTATTAAGTTAAAATGTTATTTCTGAACGTTTTATAAACGTGTTTTCTATGTTATGTGAGCGTTAAGGGAACATACCATTCCATTATTCTTCAGACATTATGGAATGTTACTTTTAAATATTCTGAAACAAGTAGAACATTTAAAACACATGAAACGAATGTCCATCTAAAACGTTTCAGATAAAGCACTCCATGAATGATGTATCAATCATGTTTTTGTTCTAACATTTTAAAAACATTATTAAAGGCCAGATAACTTTGAACAAATGTTCTATAAGTTTACTGGAAGAGCGTTTGTTCATAACTCTGAGAGAACTTTGAGAGAACGTTATCTGAAGTTCTGTTAGCTGATGGTCCAGAGTTCTGCTGGAGTTCTGCTGGAGTTCTGCTAGAGTTCTGATAGAGTTCTGATAGAGTTCTGCTGGAGTTCTGCTGGAGTTCTGCTAGAGTTCTGGTAGAGTTCTGCTAGAGTTCTGATGGAGTTCTGGTGGAGTTCTGGAATAGTTCTGATAGAGTTCTGATAGAGTTCTGAAGGAGTTCTGCTAGAGTTCTGATGGAGTTCTGGTGGAGTTCTGGAATAGTTCTGATAGAGTTCTGCTAGAGTTCTGATAGAGTTCTGCTGGAGTTCTGCTAGAGTTCTGATGGAGTTCTGATGGAGTTCTGATGGAGTTCTGCTAGAGTTCTGCTAGAGTTCTGATAGAGTTCTGCTAGAGTTCTGATGGAGTTCTGCTGGAGTTCTGCTGGAGTTCTGCTAGAGTTCTGATAGAGTTCTGCTGGAGTTCTGCTAGAGTTCTGATAGAGTTCTGAAGGAGTTCTGATGGAGTTCTGATAGAGTTCTGATAGAGTTCTGCTAGAGTTCTGATAGAGTTCTGCTGGAGTTCTGCTAGAGTTCTGATAGAGTTCTGAAGGAGTTCTGATGGAGTTCTGCTAGAGTTCTGATAGAGTTCTGCTAGAGTTCTGATGGAGTTCTGCTGGAGTTTTATGTGAGCGTTAAGGGAACATACCATTCCATTATTCTTCAGACATTATGGAATGTTACTTTTAAATATTCTGAAACAAGTAGAACATTTAAAACACATGAAACGAATCTCCATCTAAAACGTTTCAGATAAAGCACTCCATGAATGATGTATCAATCATGTTTTTGTTCTAACATTTTAAAAACATTATTAAAGGCCAGATAACTTTGAACAAATGTTCTATAAGTTTACTGGAAGAGCGTTTGTTCATAACTCTGAGAGAACTTTGAGAGAACGTTATCTGAAGTTCTGTTAGCTGATGGTCCAGAGTTCTGCTGGAGTTCTGCTGGAGTTCTGCTAGAGTTCTGATAGAGTTCTGCTGGAGTTCTGCTGGAGTTCTGCTAGAGTTCTGGTAGAGTTCTGCTAGAGTTCTGATGGAGTTCTGGTGGAGTTCTGGAATAGTTCTGATAGAGTTCTGATAGAGTTCTGAAGGAGTTCTGCTAGAGTTCTGATGGAGTTCTGATGGAGTTCTGCTAGAGTTCTGCTAGAGTTCTGATAGAGTTCTGCTAGAGTTCTGATGGAGTTCTGCTGGAGTTCTGCTGGAGTTCTGCTAGAGTTCTGATAGAGTTCTGATGGAGTTCTGCTGGAGTTCTGCTGGAGTTCTGATGGAGTTCTGATAGAGTTCTGCTGGAGTTCTGCTAGAGTTCTGATAGAGTTCTGAAGGAGTTCTGATGGAGTTCTGGAATAGTTCTGCTAGAGTTCTGGTAGAGTTCTGATAGAGTTCTGGTAGAGTTCTGCTGGAGTTCTGATGGAGTTCTGGAATAGTTCTGGTAGAGTTCTGATGGAGTTCTGGTAGAGTTCTGCTGGAGTTCTGCTGGAGTTCTGATGGAGTTCTGGAATAGTTCTGCTAGAGTTCTGGTAGAGTTCTGATAGAGTTCTGGTAGAGTTCTGCTGGAGTTCTGCTGGAGTTCTGATTGAGTTCTGGAATAGTTCTGATAGAGTTCTGATGGAGTTCTGCTAGAGTTCTGATGGAGTTCTGCTAGAGTTCTGATGGAGTTCTGCTAGAGTTCTGATGGAGTTCTGATGGAGTTCTGATAGAGTTCTGAAGGAGTTCTGATGGAGTTCTGATGGAGTTCTGATAGAGTTCTGGTAGAGTTCTGATAGAGTTCTGGTAGAGTTCTGCTGGAGTTCTGATGGAGTTCTGGTGGAGTTCTGATGGAGTTCTGCTGGAGTTCTGATGGAGTTCTGGAATAGTTCTGCTAGAGTTCTGGTAGAGTTCTGATAGAGTTCTGGTAGAGTTCTGCTGGAGTTCTGCTGGAGTTCTGATGGAGTTCTGGAATAGTTCTGATAGAGTTCTGATGGAGTTCTGCTAGAGTTCTGATGGAGTTCTGCTAGAGTTCTGATGGAGTTCTGCTAGAGTTCTGATGGAGTTCTGATGGAGTTCTGATAGAGTTCTGAAGGAGTTCTGATGGAGTTCTGATGGAGTTCTGATAGAGTTCTGGTAGAGTTCTGATAGAGTTCTGGTAGAGTTCTGCTGGAGTTCTGATGGAGTTCTGGTGGAGTTCTGATGGAGTTCTGGTGGAGTTCTGGAATAGTTCTGATAGAGTTTTGCTAGAGTTCTGATGGAGTTCTGCTAGAGTTCTGATAGAGTTCTGCTAGAGTTCTGCTGGAGTTCTGCTGGAGTTCTGATAGAGTTCTGATCATTGAGATCTTGGTGAATCTGAGCACAGTTGTTTTATTGGAGAGTCTGTAGGAGTCAAGCTTCTGTTTCTCAGGAGCAACATCTGAGATATGAGCAGAAGTGTGTGTTTGCGCTCACTGACTCTCACTGCACTGCCTAATGGACAATGTGTGTGTGTGCGTGTGTGTGTGTGTGTGTGTGTGTGTGTGTGTGTGTGTGTGTGTGTGTGTGTGTGTGTGAAGCGTCTGCTGTCCTCAGGGTTGGGCATTTAATGACAAGTGCTGCGAGAAGCTTTACTCCAGGAATGTTCAGTGTGTCTCCACCCATACACACACACACACACACACACACACACACACACACACACCCTTCACTGCCATCACAGCCACTTTCATTGATAAATCTCACTGGAGATCCTCAGTTTGACCCAAGATGAACACTGTTGAGTGTTTGTGTTGCAGTGATAAATCACAGTCCCTCACACACACACACACACACACACACACACACACACACACACACACACACACACACACACACACACACACACACACACACACACATAAACAGGAACACATGTACAGCGGGACGGAAGGAGCTTCAGACGGATGAACTGCAGCGGATGAGACAGAAAGAGTGTGAAGGGTTAAAGAGCTGGACTGGTGAAGGAGAAGCAGAAGCTCACTACGGGAAGCGTGTGTGTGTGTGTGTGTGTGTGTGTCCACAGCTCTGTATCTGCTTCAGCTCATGAGCCTCATACACTGAAACGCATCCAACGCTTTAGTGCTCCATTATATTTAAAAAGCATTAAGTCATAATTCTTCAGTTATTTGTCTAGTTCAGTGTCTGTCCCTGAAACGAGAAACGGACTGATCCACACTGATAATAGTCATAACTGTTTCTTGATCATCAGATCATCATATTACACTGATTTCTGGAGGATCATGTGACTGAAGACTGGAGTAATGATGCTGGAAACTCAGTTTTGATCACAGGAATACATTACACTTTACTGTATATTCACATAGAGAACTGCAGATTTACACTGGAGTAATATTTCACTATTTTACTCTATTTAATCAAATAAAGCAAAAAAGACTCTTTCAGAAACATAAAAAATCTTACAGACCCCAAACTGTTGACCGGTAGTGTGTGTTCAGGTGTCTGTCAGAGGCACAGATGTAAACGCAGTGTGTGTGTGTGTGTGTGTGTGTGTTCACTTGTTCTCTCAGCTGCTTCAGGTGTGTATTCAGTAGGACAGCAGGATTGTGAGCTGTCAATCACAGCTTCTAACACAGGTTGTTTGGTAACACAGGTGTGTGTGTGTGTGTGTGTGTGTGTGTGTGTGTGTGTGTGTGTGTGTGTGTGTGTGTGTGTGTGTGTGTGTGTGTGTGTGTGTGTGTGTGTGCGCGTGTGTGTGAGATCTGACCATCTGCTTCTCTGCTGTTTCTTATGAATATAAATCCTGTCTGATGCATCAAGGTTTGTTTCTCCTTTCTTCTATCGTGGCCTTCTTGGACGTCCCGGCACACAAAATTACATTCTAGCAACGTTTTTCTAACATTTTTATTAACATTATTTCTGAATGTTCTCTGTTTGTCCAGTTTTTTAAATGTTTTAAAAGCATTTCTTCTTGGTTATATGATTGTTAAGGGAACATTCCATTGTATTATTCTTTATACATTATGGGAACATTACATTTGTATGATCTTTGAAACAAGTAGCAACATTTAAAAACCGTTAGATGAACGTCCGACTAAAATATTGCAGGACAAAATGTTCCATGAACAATGTAAGTAATAGTTTAGAGAACATTATTAAAGACCAGATATCTTTGAATGAATAATTTGTTACATTTATAAAGCGCTTTTTCTGAGACCTCAAGGCGCTTTACATAGACGGGGGGAATCTCCTCAACCGCCACCAGTGTGCAGCTCCACCTGATGATGCGACGGCAGCCATACTGCACCAGAACGCCCACCACACACCAGCTTACTGGTGGAGAGGAGACCGTGATGAAGCCAATCAGTGTATGGGGATGAGGAGGAGGCCATGATGGACAGAGGCCACTGGGCATATTTGGCCAGGACACCGGGGTTACACCACTACTCTTTTTCGAAGGACATCCTGGACATCTCATGAGCACAGAGAGTCAGGGCCCGGTTTAACGTCTCATCCGAAGGACGGCGCTCTTTGTCAGTATAGTGTCCCCGTCACTAATCTGGGGTGTTAGGACCCGCACAGACCACAGGGTGAGCGCCCCCTGCTGGCCACACTAACACCTCTACCAGCAGCAACCTGGTGTTCCCAGGAGTCTCCCATCCAGTACTGGCCAGCTCAGCCCCGCTCAGCTTCAGTGGGACACCAGTCTTGGGCTACAGGGTGATATGGCTGCTGAACGTTGAATTCACGTTACGTTAGTTGATAGCTGTGAGAGAGCGTACCCTGTTCCCCGTTATCTGTTCTCGTTCCCCGTTATCTGTTCCCGTTCCCCGTTATCTGTTCCCGTTCCCCATTCTCTGTTCCCCGTAATCTGTTCCCGTTCCCCTTTCCCCCTTCCCCGTTCCCCATTCTCTGTTCCCCTTTCCCTGTTGCCCTTTCCCTGTTATCTGTTCACTCTTCCCCTTTCCCCGTTCTCCGTTCCCTGTTCCCCGTTCTCTGTTCCCTGTTCCCCGTTCTCTGTTCTCTGTTCCCCGTTCTCTGTTCCCTGTTCCCCGTTCTCTGTTCCCTGTTCCCCGTTCCCCGTTCTCTGTTCCCTGTTCCCCGTTCTCTGTTCCGCGTTCTCTGTTCCCTGTTCCCCATTCTCCGTTCCCTGTTCTCTGTTCCCTGTTCTCTGTTCCCTGTTCTCTGTTCCCTGTTCCCTGTTCCCCGTTCTCTGTTCCCTGTTCCCTGTTCTCTGTTCCCTGTTCCCTGTTCCCCGTTCTCTGTTCCCTGTTCCCCGTTCTCTGTTCCCCGTTCTCTGTTCCCTGTTCCCCGTTCTCTGTTCCCTGTTCCCCGTTCCCCATTCTCTGTTCCCTGTTCCCCGTTCCCCATTCTCTGTTCCCCGTTCTCTGTTCCCTGTTCCCCGTTCCCCATTCTCTGTTCCCTGTTCCCCGTTCCCTGTTCCCCGTTCTCTGTTCCCTGTTCCCCGTTCTCTGTTCCCTGTTCCCCGTTCCCCATTCCCTGTTCCCCGTTCTCTGTTCCCTGTTCCCCGTTCCCCATTCTCTGTTCCCTGTTCCCCGTTCCCTGTTCCCCGTTCTCTGTTCCCCGTTCTCTGTTCCCTGTTCCCCATTCTCTGTTCCCTGTTCCCCGTTCTCTGTTCCGCGTTCTCTGTTCCCTGTTCCCCGTTCTCTGTTCCCTGTTCTCTGTTCCCTGTTCCCTGTTCCCTGTTCTCTGTTCCCTGTTCTCTGTTCCCTGTTCCCTGTTCCCCGTTCTCTGTTCCCCGTTCTCTGTTCCCTGTTCCCCGTTCTCTGTTCCCTGTTCCCTGTTCCCCGTTCTCTGTTCCCTGTTCCCCATTCTCTGTTCCCTGTTCCCCGTTCTCTGTTCCCCGTTCTCTGTTCCCTGTTCCCCGTTCTCTGTTCCCTGTTCCCCGTTCTCTGTTCCCTGTTCCCCGTTCTCTGTTCCCTGTTCCCCGTTCTCTGTTCCCCGTTCTCTGTTCCCCGTTCTCTGTTCCCTGTTCCCCGTTCTCTGTTCCCTGTTCTCTGTTCCCTGTTCCCCATTCTCTGTTCCCTGTTCCCCGTTCTCTGTTCCCCGTTCTCTGTTCCCTGTTCCCCGTTCTCTGTTCCCCATTCTCTGTTCCCTGTTCCCCGTTCTCTGTTCCCCATTCTCTGTTCCCCATTCTCTGTTCCCTGTTCCCCGTTCTCTGTTCCCTGTTCCCCGTTCTCTGTTCCCTGTTCCCCGTTCTCTGTTCCCTGTTCCCCGTTCTCTGTTCCCTGTTCCCCATTCTCTGTTCCCTGTTCCCTGTTCTCTGTTCCCTGTTCCCTGTTCCCTGTTCCCCGTTCTCTGTTCCCTGTTCCCCGTTCTCTGTTCCCTGTTCCCCGTTCTCTGTTCCCTGTTCTCTGTTCCCTGTTCTCTGTTCCCTGTTCCCTGTTCTCTGTTCCCTGTTCCCCGTTCTCTGTTCCCTGTTCCCCGTTCTCTGTTCCCTGTTCTCTGTTCCCTGTTCTCTGTTCCCTGTTCCCCGTTCCCCGTTCTCTGTTCCCTGTTCCCTGTTCTCTGTTCCCTGTTCCCCGTTCTCTGTTCCCTGTTCCCTGTTCTCTGTTCCCTGTTCCCCGTTCTCTGTTCCCTGTTCCCCGTTCTCTGTTCCCTGTTCCCCGTTCTCTGTTCCCTGTTCCCCGTTCTCTGTTCTCTGTTCCCCCTGTTCCCCATTCTCTGTTCCCTGTTCCCCGTTCCCTGTTCCCCGTTCTCTGTTCCCTGTTCCCCGTTCTCTGTTCCCTGTTCCCCGTTCTCTGTTCCCTGTTCCTCATTCTCTGTTCCCTGTTCCCCGTTCTCTGTTCCGCGTTCTCTGTTCCCTGTTCCCTGTTCTCTGTTCCCTGTTCCCTGTTCCCTGTTCCCTGTTCTCTGTTCCCCGTTCTTTGTTCCCTGTTCCCCGTTCCCCGTTCTCTGTTCCCTGTTCCCCGTTCTCTGTTCCCTGTTCCCCGTTCTCTGTTCCCCATTCTCTGTTCCCTGTTCCCCGTTCTCTGTTCCGCGTTCTCTGTTCCCTGTTCCCCGTTCCCCGTTCTCTGTTCCCTGTTCCCCGTTCTCTGTTCCCTGTTCCCCGTTCTCTGTTCCCTGTTCCCTGTTCCCCGTTCTCTGTTCCCTGTTCCCCATTCTCTGTTCCCTGTTCCCCGTTCTCTGTTCCCCGTTCTCTGTTCCCCGTTCTCTGTTCCCTGTTCCCTGTTCTCTGTTCCCCGTTCTCTGTTCCCCGTTCTCTGTTCCACGTTCTCTGTTCCCTGTTCTCTGTTCCCTGTTCTCTGTTCCCTGTTCCCCGTTCTCTGTTCCCCATTCCCCGTTCTCTGTTCCCTGTTCCCCGTTCCCTGTGATCTGTTCCCTGTTCCCCGTTCTCTGTTCCCTGTTCACCCTTCCTCTTTACCCGTTCTCTGTTCCCCTTTCTCCATTCCCTGTTCCCCATTCCCCGTTCTCTGTTCCCCTTTCTCCATTCCCTGTTCCCCTTTCCCTGTACTCTGTTCCCTTCTCTCCGATCCACATTCCCTGTTCCCCTTTCCCCGTTCTCTGTTCCCTGTTCCCCGTTCTCTGTTCCCTGTTCCCCATTCTCTGTTCCCCTCTCTCCGATCCACATTCCCTGTTCCCCTTTCCCCGTTCTCTGTTCCCCTTTCCCCGTACTCTGTTCTCTGTTCCCCTCTCTCCGATCCCCGTTCTCTGTTCCCCTCTCTGCGTTCCCCGTTCCCCTTTCCCGTTCTCCGTTCCCTGTTCTCTGCTCCCTGTTCTCCGTTTTCCGTTTCCTGTTACCTGTTCCTTCTTCCCTTTTCCCTGTTTTCCCTGTTCCCCATTTCCATTTCCCTGTTCCCCTTTTCCCATTTCTCTATTCCCTTTTCCCTGTGCTCTGTTCTCTGTTCCCTGATCCCTGTTCTCTCTTCTCCGTTCTCTGTTCCCTTTTCCCTGTTTTCCCTTTTTTCCCTGTTCTCTCTTCTACGTTCTCGGTTCCCCATTCCCATTCCCCTTTCCCTGTTCTCTGTTCCCCATTCCCCTGTTCTCTGTTCCCCATTCCCCTTTCCCCGTTCTCTCTTCTACGTTCTCTGTTCCCCATTCCCCTTTCCCTGTTCCCCATTCCCCTTTTCCCCATTCCCCTTTCCCTGTTCCCCATTCCCCTTTCCCTGTTCCCCATTCCCCTTTCCCTTTTCCCTGTTCCCTGTTCCCCTTTCCCTTTTCCCCTTTCCCTGTTCCCCATTCCCCTTTCCCTGTTCTCTGTTCCCCATTCCCCTTTCCCTGTTCTCTGTTCCCCATTCCCTGTTCTCCACGGTGTTGACTGCAGTCTGTGGGTGTGACTCTCGTCGGCACAGTCGTGTGTGTGTGTGTTCCTGTGTGTTTCTTCTAGCTGAAGGCTACAGAAACCTGATCCAGCAGCAGCTTGTTTCCACAGGCCCAGATCTCACACACGTGGTCTGGTGTTTCTGTGCCTGCAGGAGGTGAAGCTCCTCACACACACACCTTCACCCAGGCATGTGTTAGGCCTGCGGAGGCACGTCATAGAACACACACACCTCTTCTGTTCAACCTCAGATCAGGCCTTCCTCTCAATGAAACAACACAGTCAATGTGATTTCATCTGCTTCAGACACAAACCCCTGATCTTGACCTTTCAGATCGAATCGCTCAGCTTTAGTCTCGTCAAGGCACAAATGTTCTCATGGCAAAGTTCCTTTTCATTCTTTGCTTAGGGTTACAAAGGAGTATGAAATACTCTTGCACTGTGATTTACTGTTAGCCAACATCCCGACGGCATCCACATTTAGATGAATATGTAAATATGTGCTGCAAAATAAACACAACAGAAATGACAGTGGTGAGAGAACAGCAGATCATAGAGATGTACTGTAGATATGTTTGACCTCGTGCATGTCTCGTCACGTTTATTCATACAATAGATAGATCTAAAGCAGCAGCTTTACAGTATTAAACATGATAAACAGTGTCAATGTCTCTTTCAGTTAGAGTTACCTCTATAAAGCGGCTCTCAGTGTGTTCATGTTTTTACTCGCGTCAAAGAAGGCAGGGCCTCAGAGCCACACCCACCGATTACATCATTGACACATGAACCAATGGGAGTTTCGGGAAGGTTCACTTTGACAAGCTGTTTCAAACTTCGTTTTGCCCTGACTTTGTTCGAAATGACATCACAGCAGTTCATTCTTTGATTTCACTTGATGTATATCAGTCTTCAGACTCTAAATGTTCTGCCAAAGGTTTTCAGGTCTTGCAGTTTTCACACGATCCAGCTCTAAATAAGCAGAATCAGCGCTAAAGATGCCTCCCCACTCATGCCTGGTTTTGAAATAAATTGAAATAAAAGTCAATGAAGAGTATTTGAGCCAGGATGAGGTGCTGTCAGATCGGATTTAATCACATTACAAATACAAAATGCTCATTTTATTTGCCAGGCGCAGTTAATGGTCCAGTGTTTAGGGCTGTGCAGTATATATTTCGTCTGCGATAATATGGTAACTGTTGTTTTAACGATGTGTAATATGACATTATCGAGTATATCCATCACACACACCCAGACAGCGCACGCATACATACACTATGTGTAGTCTAGTAGATTAGACTATTGAAGTCTAGTAGGTAGTCTATTAAAATTCTTAAATGTCCCCAAAATTCATGATCAGGCTGCAAAAATGCCACTGTATGTCTTTTATATTTGTATCATTTAATATATTCAATATCACACAAAGAGTGCTGTTTTTCTCCAGATATCAGAATAAAAAAACGAATGTGATATTGATTTTTTGCAAGTTCCAATTTTTCGCTCTATTTAGCCAACAGAAATAGTTTGAAACAAAGCCACAGGACTGCAATTGACCGTTCGCAAAGACCCGCCCCCCTTAGTTACTGTCACTATGCCCGACAAGCTACGCCGCTCTCACACACACACACCATGTTCTCACGCAGTGAAAAACACATTGTGGAGCAGAGAGGAGACTGACAACACACTGACAGACAGGACAGATTTATTTTTGATAAATGTATTAAGTTTAAAAGTCTCACCTTTAAAATTTGGTCATTTTTTAAAAGAAATTTAAACAATAAATAGTGTTTTGTGGCTCTTTAATGTGTGACAGATCGCTGTGTCGCCTCAGTTAAAGCCGCTCGTGAACCGATCATCTCTTCCTTCTAGTTCAGCATCAAATAAACATGAATGAACATCAGAAGGAATGTTGTTTTAACCGCGGAAAGACGTCAGTACACTCCGCTTCTCAAGCTCAAATCCTCCATGTTAATCTACTAACTCTCCTGACTGCTTTGTCCGACAAAAATGGCGGATGGCGAAGTATGATTGGTCAGATCACCTGTCAATCAAGATCCCTGCGAAGGGTCAATTGCGTCTCTAAAACACACGTCGGTTTCATTACTGAATGAATCAGCTTTTTGAACGAATCAGTTGAATGCATGATTTAATGACTCACTCATTAAGACAGTCAAATGCTTCGTTCCTGAAGGAATCAGCCGTTTGAATGAGTCAGTTGAATCTCAATGACAGTAACTCACTCATTAACAGTGACTCGCTGCCGTCACGTACGTTTCAAATATCAATATTCAACGTTTCATGTTTAAAACATCAAAACGTTATGCATTAGTAATTGCAGGCTATTCATTGACGTCCTCTGATCTGCATTACACAGTGTCTAAATCCACTGGATGCAGCTTCTGTTTCCTCTGCATTGCAAAGATCAATTATGTTGATACAGATTTAATTTGATTGATAAAAGCCCTATTGTGTCTTACTATTAGAATTTAATTTATTGATTAAATGTAATAATTTTACACAAAAGATTATGCATACATATATTTAGGTTAGAAAAAAATCCCTATAATATACCGTCCAATTATTGTTATCGATTAAATCCCAGAAAATATTAAGATATCATTTTTTGTCAATATCCCACACCCTAGGGTTGATACATCTGAATGACCTCTTGACCCCAACACATGAGACACACACACACACACACACGTTTACTCAGCTAAATGAGGACATTCCACAGGCTTCTATTGTGTTTATATACAGCATGTAAAAACTACTCCTAACCAACACACTAAACTAAACACACTAAACACACTAAACCTATTAACCCGTGGAGTCTAATGTGAAGATTGAAGAATAATAAACCCTGAAAATGTGATCATAACTCTAATGCTCAATCTACATGATATTAGGAAGATGTTGAGTTTTGAGGAGAATGTCATCATGGCATCTCAAGTCTAAATGCTATGCAGTTATTCTGAAAGTAATCAAGACAGGGTTAAAAGATGAATCGGTTCTTTTCTATCCAAACGGGATTGCAGAAAGAATTGAAATCGTTCGTGTTTCAATCTGATTCATCCGGACAGTTCCCTCACGCACTGAATCATTTACAGCGATGTTTCAAGCCGAAATAGTATCGGGATACTTTATAAGAACCTAAAGTATATTCAGTGAGCAAAACAGGGACATGTCTGCTATCGCTGGTCAAGGCGTGTGGCTTATGATCGAGTCTGGGACTGTGTTTACAACCAGAAGAGCATCAAAACACCAGAGTTCAGGAAAGCTACAAAGACTTAGCATGTTTTTGCTCTTGTTCTGGTGGGACATTAATAGAAGATTGATTGGGAATATATTAGAACCATAGTTTTACGCTCAAATATGTCTAAAGCCCTGCGCTTGTGAAGGAGAAGTGTACTTTAGCATACTTTTAAAAAGAGGATAGCCTACTTATTATGGAAATAATACAGTGCGGAGTGAATGCTTTTGGACACTTAATAGCATGTTACTTGCAGTTAAATGAACATGTACATCGCAAACGTCACTTCATAATTACTTCTATTGTCTTTGAATGTATAGTACTGACAAGCATTTATAGTATCATTTAATGTCATTTCTATTGAAACTTGTCTGTATTTAAATATGTTTATAATGATAAAGTTGCAATTAAATACTTTTAAAATACATGAACTTTAAATGTAATAAAGAATAACACAGTACAGTTAAAACTATAATCAAGTAGCTAATTTACATGTGTAGTATGTTAGTCCGTTGCCTACATCTAAATAAGTGAACTTTAGATTATTGAACAAAATACTGTTCTGTCATTTTATAGATTTTGTTTGTTAGAATGTATTACTGGATTGGAATGGTGCAAAACTTGGTAAAGGTTTTGCCACTTGCTGTGTGAATACAAAGAAAATCATGGACATGATTCAAAAAGGTTTAATGTTCCTGAATTGAATAAGCTCTCGTATTGTTCGCGGTCACAAATGAGCGCATTTATAAATGAATTTCATCTAGTGCAGGGGTTCTCAACCTTTTGCAACTCATGGCCCTCACAATCTTACATATTAAACACACTTGAAGCATTACGTAAATGTTACATGTATTAGGTTTTTTTTTTTTTTTTTTTTTTTTTTACAATTTAACTGGAGGAAAACTGGACACGTTACTTAAACTCCTTCCCACACATCCACAAGTGAGGAAGTCTAACAAGTGTGTCACATGTCAATAACAGTTTTCATCAACAACCACTCTAGGTCTAGGACCATTAATGAATCCCAACACACTAACATACCGTATTTACATGAGCTGGTTTTGGAGTAGTTCACATGAGAAAAAAAAACATATAGGCTATTCTGAGACACGTTGCTACAACATGCATATTCTGCTTACCCTCAGTAGCCGCGTTTTCATTACCCTTCAAATTGCGCACATTGAAATTGCGAATTGAAAATACGCTCAATGGAAACACGTCAATTTCGCAAAAAAAACACATTTATCGCAAAAAAGTTTTTACGCTCGCATAGAAAAAAAATCGCAAAAGTTTTTGCGCAAATCTGTACTGGAAACGCGGCTAGTGAGACACTTGCGCTTGCTTCCTGGAGATAATAAGATCAAGTCTTGGTGAAATGGGTGAGAGACTGACACGGAGAGTAGCATTCAAAGTATGAGCGGATGCTACGCGAGCGGCTTCGACTGACTAACTGAAGAGATCCAGCCGGCGACTGGAACAGGCACTTAAAAACATTGTTGTTGATCAAAGTTGAAACGATGATGAAAACGTGTTGTGTTTGGGGTTGCGCTGCCAGATATACAGCAAAAGCTGTAGGGTTTTATCGAGTTCCTGTGGGGGAGGAGGTTATAGCGAGTGGACTTCGTGTCGTCAAAAGTAGTGCTAAAAGTAGGAAATCTAATGATCCCCTAAATTATATGATTCATCCAACGTTTACCTTTCTGCTGCCAACCCTGCTTGCCCTTCAACTCTGCTTCGTGTATTCTCAAAACGGTCCATAGATCATAGCAGAGCATTATCTTCAGCCGGGGAAATTCGAGACTAGTATTAGTAAACTTGTCTCTTGAAGATCAGACTCATGGCCAGTCACTGCCTGAAGGAAAAGACAGCTGCCAACTCTCACGCATTGACCGTGAGACTCACTTTTCACACACACTCTCACGCCACACATCCATTTTCTCACGCAACTTACCGAAATTTATATTCCTCATATATAATATCGACCAATCAGTGTTTTTCAACCGCGCAAAGAGGTCAATAACAGCTGGAGGACAATTATGTCACATAACATTTACCTGTTCATTAGTTGATCCAAAACACTCAAGTCAAGTCAAGATGCATTATCTAAAAGCTCATTTATGTTGAAATATCACTCATGTCGCAACGTCTATAATATATATATAAAAACATAATGTTACTGCATCTGTTTGAAGTTATCAATATCTGACGTTGTGACACGAGTGATATTTCAACATAAATGAGCTTCTAGATAATGCATCTTGACTTGACTTGAGTGTTTTGGATCAAATAAATTCATAAGAACAATTATAGCCTATAATTAGAAAATAACACGATTTGTCAATTAAAAAATAAAAACAAATGTATTTGTGGTAGTCTACCACTGCCTGATCTAGTGGAGGCGTTTGGTACTGCGCACAAACAAACTCTGACTGGAAGCTCATTTTATCAGATATCAACCTCAAATTTGGAACACAACTGGTTTAGATTAATGTATTTAACTTATGGTACTAAACTATATTTATGCAGTAATTATAATCCATTTATTCACTTTTTGAGTAATGAAATTGAACTTGAACTGTGGTAAACCGTGAATGTTTTGGAGCACAGACTGAACACGTGTCAGCTTCTGTTGGTCTGAGGCTCAGTCGTCGTGTCTCTGTGTGCAGATGGAGGAGGGCTACGAGCTGGACCTCACCTACGTGACGGAGCGCATCATCGCCGTGTCCTTCCCGCAGGACTGCCTCGAGGAGACGTACCTGCGCAACCTGAGAGACGTCACGCGCATGCTCCGGTCCAAACACGCAGACAACTATCTGGTGAACACGTCTTTCCCGTAGCCGTTTGCCAGAGCTTCAGCACTAGTGTTTCTAACTCTCACTCGCTGGGTTTCAGGTGATCAACCTGTCGGAGAGAAAGCAGGAGCTCACCAAGATGAACCCTAAGGTAGTGTGGAGGATCGGCTTCACCACTGAACACGCACACACACGCACACACACAGGCACGCACACGCACGCACGCACACCAAACAGTTCTGGGATCAGTTCCTGAAAGAACCATGTTTTCGAAGTGCAACATTGTAATAATCTAAAGAACCTTTTTTTCTTTCATAAACCCGGAAAGTTTCCATGGATGTTAAAGGTTCTTCGTGGATCCATCGATGCCGATAAAAAAGCTTTATTTTTAACCCCTCATTCTTCCCTCACACTTTATAACACATCTTTCCCTCGCGGGTCAACATGTCCCGAAGCCCTAAAATTGTAGTTCTTTTTTTTTTTTTTTTTTTTTCAGCAAGCTTATTTTATTTCATTTTGATAATATTTGTTCTATTTTTTTAATGCAAGTTTTTTTGTTATTTTTAATTTTATTTACCTTTAAGTGACTAGATTTGATCAATAATAATAAATAAATAATAATTTAAGCACATTCCTCGTATTCTTTCAACTTAAATTCAAAATAACTCACAATTTCATGCATAAACCTTTTAATTCAGCTCAAAATATCTTACATTGTGTGTCGTTGCCGACCTCTTGTGGGAAATACAGGTGAAATATGGTGCAAAGGTTCATTTATTTCAGTAATTCAACTTAAAAGGTGAAACTAATATATTATATAGACAGTAGACTCATTACATGAGCCTTTATTTGTTTAACTGTGATGATTTGTGGTTTACAGCTTATAAACCCCCAAATTCAAAATTAGAATATTGTGAAAAGGTTTTCATAAGCTGTAAGCCATAATCATCAAAATTATAATAAATAAAGGCTTGAAATATCTCACTTTGCATGTAATGAGTCTATATAATATATTAGTTTCAGCTTTTAAGTTGAATTCCTGAAATGAATGAACTTTTGCACCATATTCTCATGTTTCCAGTTTCTCCTGTAGATATGATATTCATGAGTCTTGTAGATATGATATTTCATGAGTCTTGTAGATATGATATTTCACGAGTCTTGTAGATATGATATTTCACGAGTCTTGTAGATATGATATTTCATGAGTCTTGTAGATATGATATTTCATGAGTCTTGTAGATATGATATTTCACGAGTCTTGTAGATATGATATTTCATGAGTCTTGTAGATATGATATTTCATGAGTCTTGTAGATATGATATTTCATGAGTCTTGTAGATATGATATTTCATGAGTCTTGTAGATATGATATTTCATGAGTCTTGTAGATATGATATTTCATGAGTCTTGTAGATATGATATTTCATGAGTCTTGTAGATATGATATTTCATGAGTCTTGTAGATATGATATTTCACGAGTCTTGTAGATATGATATTTCATGAGTCTTGTAGATATGATATTTCATGAGTCTTGTAGATATGATATTTCACGAGTCTTGTAGATATGATATTTCACGAGTCTTGTAGATATGATATTTCATGAGTCTTGTAGATATGATATTTCATGAGTCTTGTAGATATGATATTTCATGAGTCTTGTAGATATGATATTTCACGAGTCTTGTAGATATGATATTTCACGAGTCTTGTAGATATGATATTTCATGAGTCTTGTAGATATGATATTTCATGAGTCTTGTAGATATTGATATTTCACGAGTCTTGTAGATATGATATTTTATGAGTCTTGTAGATATGATATTTCATGAGTCTTGTAGATATGATATTTCACGAGTCTTGTAGATATGATATTTCACGAGTCTTGTAGATATGATATTTCACGAGTCTTGTAGATATGATATTTCACGAGTCTTGTAGATATGATATTTCACGAGTCTTGTAGATATGATATTTCACGAGTCTTGTAGATATGATATTTCATGAGTCTTGTAGATATGATATTTCATGAGTCTTGTAGATATGATATTTCATGAGTCTTGTAGATATGATATTTCATGAGTCTTGTAGATATGATATTTCACGAGTCTTGTAGATATGATATTTCACGAGTCTTGTAGATATGATATTTCATGAGTCTTGTAGATATGATATTTCATGAGTCTTGTAGATATGATATTTCATGAGTCTTGTAGATATGATATTTCACGAGTCTTGTAGATATGATATTTCATGAGTCTTGTAGATATGATATTTCATGAGTCTTGTAGATATGATATTTCACGAGTCTTGTAGATATGATATTTCACGAGTCTTGTAGATATGATATTTCACGAGTCTTGTAGATATGATATTTCACGAGTCTTGTAGATATGATATTTCACGAGTCTTGTAGATATGATATTTCACGAGTCTTGTAGATATGATATTTCACGAGTCTTGTAGATATGATATTTCACGAGTCTTGTAGATATGATATTTCACGAGTCTTGTAGATATGATATTTCACGAGTCTTGTAGATATGATATTTCATGAGTCTTGTAGATATGATATTTCACGAGTCTTGTAGATATGATATTTCACGAGTCTTGTAGATATGATATTTCACGAGTCTTGTAGATATGATATTTCACGAGTCTTGTAGATATGATATTTCACGAGTCTTGTAGATATGATATTTCACGAGTCTTTGTAGATATGATATTTCACGAGTCTTGTAGATATGATATTTCACGAGTCTTGTAGATATGATATTTCATGAGTCTTGTAGATATGATATTTCATGAGTCTTGTAGATATGATATTTCACGAGTCTTGTAGATATGATATTTCATGAGTCTTGTAGATATGATATTTCACGAGTCTTGTAGATATGATATTTCACGAGTCTTGTAGATATGATATTTCATGAGTCTTGTAGATATGATATTTCATGAGTCTTGTAGATATGATATTTCACGAGTCTTGTAGATATGATATTTCACGAGTCTTGTAGATATGATATTTCACGAGTCTTGTAGATATGATATTTCACGAGTCTTGTAGATATGATATTTCATGAGTCTTGTAGATATGATATTTCACGAGTCTTGTAGATATGATATTTCACGAGTCTTGTAGATATGATATTTCACGAGTCTTGTAGATATGATATTTCACGAGTCTTGTAGATATGATATTTCATGAGTCTTGTAGATATGATATTTCACGAGTCTTGTAGATATGATATTTCACGAGTCTTGTAGATATGATATTTCATGAGTCTTGTAGATATGATATTTCATGAGTCTTGTAGATATGATATTTCACGAGTCTTGTAGATATGATATTTCACGAGTCTTGTAGATATGATATTTCACGAGTCTTGTAGATATGATATTTCATGAGTCTTGTAGATATGATATTTCACGAGTCTTGTAGATATGATATTTCATGAGTCTTTGTAGATATGATATTTCATGAGTCTTGTAGATATGATATTTCATGAGTCTTTGTAGATATGATATTTCATGAGTCTTGTAGATATGATATTTCATGAGTCTTGTAGATATGATATTTCATGAGTCTTGTAGATATGATATTTCATGAGTCTTTGTAGATATGATATTTCATGAGTCTTGTAGATATGATATTTCATGAGTCTTGTAGATATGATATTTCATGAGTCTTGTAGATATGATATTTCACGAGTCTTGTAGATATGATATTTCATGAGTCTTGTAGATATGATATTTCATGAGTCTTGTAGATATGATATTTCATGAGTCTTGTAGATATGATATTTCATGAGTCTTGTAGATATGATATTTCATGAGTCTTGTAGATATGATATTTCATGAGTCTTTGTAGATATGATATTTCATGAGTCTTGTAGATATGATATTTCATGAGTCTTGTAGATATGATATTTCATGAGTCTTGTAGATATGATATTTCATGAGTCTTGTAGATATGATATTTCATGAGTCTTGTAGATATGATATTTCATGAGTCTTGTAGATATGATATTTCATGAGTCTTGTAGATATGATATTTCATGAGTCTTGTAGATATGATATTTCATGAGTCTTGTAGATATGATATTTCATGAGTCTTGTAGATATGATATTTCATGAGTCTTGTAGATATGATATTTCACGAGTCTTGCCACTAGATGGGCGTATGTCTCTATCTGCAGTAGATGAGCTGTTCCGCTGGGTCCTAAAGTCAGTTGCTCTTCAGGGTGCTTTCAGACACACATGTAGACATTATACAATCATTTTTTGGTAAAGTTTTAACATTTTTAGTCAGAATTTTGAGCATTTTTAGGTTTGTCTGTGTGTACTGAAGCATTCCTCGCATTCCGTTCATTCCTAACGAGCTCAAATTGACCTGCAACCACAAAACTCCTCATCAATAACAAATGTTGTGTGTGTGTTCGGTTCAAGTGCGACACGTTCTAGAGTCTTGGACCCTCTGGTGAACACTCAATCTGAGTGAAAAAATTAAAAGATGAGTTTGGGGTCAAAATTTCCAGAGGGAAGGATGAGTGTTAAGAGTGCATGACAGCGCTGGTGTGTGTGTGTGTGTGTGTGTCTCCTCAGACTCTGGACACGGGCTGGCCGGACCTGCACGCTCCTCCTCTGGATAAGATCTGCACCGTCTGCAAGGCCATGGAGAACTGGCTGAGCGCTGACCCGCTGCACGTGGTGGTCATTCACTGCAGGGTGAGGCGCCTCACACACATACACACACACACACACACACGCTGTGGAGATCAGTGTGTGTGTAACGCTTCTCCTCTCTCTGATTCACCAGGGTGGGAAGGGTCGGATCGGAGTCGTCATCTCCTCATTCGTTCACTTCACAGACGTCTCTGCCAGGTACTCCTCACACACTTCTCTCTCACACTCTGTGTGTCACATGATCTCTGCCAGGTACTCCTCACACACTTCTCTCTCACACTCGGTGTGTCACATGATCTCTGCCAGGTACTCCTCACACACTTCTCTCTCACACTCGGTGTGTCACATGATCTCTGCCAGGTACTCCTCACACACTTCTCTCTCACACTCGGTGTGTCACATGATCTCTGCCAGGTACTCCTTACACACTTCTCTCTCACACTCTGTGTCACATGATCTCTGCCAGGTACTCCTCACACACTTCTCTCTCACACTCTGTGTGTCACATGATCTCTGCCAGGTACTCCTCACACACTTCTCTCTCACACTCTGTGTGTCACATGATCTCTGCCAGGTACTCCTCACACACTTCTCTCTCACACTCGGTGTGTCACATGATCTCTGCCAGGTACTCCTCACACACTTCTCTCTCACACTCGGTGTGTCACATGATCTCTGCCAGGTACTCCTCACACACTTCTCTCTCACACTCTGTGTGTCACATGAATTTGGCAGCATTTGGATGCTTCAATCAGACGTGGGGCTGCACACTTCATTAAATGTCACTTTACTTCAGCATCATTTCACCATTTTATCTGAGAAAACTGTCAGACACACACACACACACACACACACACACACACACACACACACACACAGCTCTGCAACGCAACACGCCAAAATAAAAGTTTGGTTTAACTAGAAGAAATCATGACAGAAATATACAGTAACATGTACCTCTGAAAGCAATAATAATAGACAATCATTAAAACTTTAAGGAATTATCATGTTTTAATTTTAACAATAGACATTGTTTGCCCAAAAATAACTGGTATTTTTTTTACTTTGTATTTGATTACAAGAAAAAAATTCAAACACACAACACAGAACTCCTGGGCAATTCCAGTTAATTGGGCAATACTATTGCACTTTTTTTTTTATTTGATTACATTTGTAAAGATGAAATAAATTGTGAATATTATATATTTGATAACCAACGCACAACACATAATTTCTGGAAAACAAAGCTGTTCGTAGGCATTATTATTGTAAAAACAAACATATAATTGTTTAGTTAGAGTTGTATGAATTCAATTGATTAGACATGATTTTTGGTTATTAAGTTCAATTAAAGCATTTAAAAATGAGAAACATGGAATATGGGGACATTTAGGGGCCTAAAAGGACTTTTTATTACTTACATTTAATTTCAGACGTCTATAAACGATGTCTTCAGCGTGTTTACAGTCTTTGAATGTTTCAGTGGTCTTCAGTCACAGGTGTAGAGAATCACATCTGTACTTTTGAGCTCTTTCTAGCTGGTCTAACTGGTTTGTATTACTGTATTTAGTTTGATTGATTGATGAGGAATGATATTTCTGAGCTGGATGAGCCCAGTTGATGTGGATGTTCTGGTCCTGACAGTGCAGATCAGGCGCTGGACCGCTTCGCCATGAGGAAGTTCTACGACGACAAGGTTTCTGCGCTGATGACTCCGTCTCAGAGGAGGTGAGACACACACACACACACACACACACACACACACACACACACAGACAGACAGACACACACACACAGACAGACAGACACGCACAGACAGACAGACACACACACACACACACACACACACACAGACACACACACACACACACACACACACACACACACACACACAGTCAGACAGACACACACACACACACACACACACACACAGACGCACAGACACACAGACACACACACACACACACACACAGACGCACAGACACACGCACGCACACACACACACACACACACACACACACACACACACACACACACACACAGACAGACACAGACAGACAGACACACACAGACACACACACACACACACACACACACACACACACACACACACACACACACAGACACACACAGACAGACACACACACACACAGCCAGACACACAGACAGACAGACACACACACAGACAGACAGACACACACACACACACACACACACAGAGATACACAAACACACACACACACAGACACACACAGACACACACACACACACACAGAGATACACAAACACACAGACACACACACACACACACACACAGACACACACACACACACACACACACACACACACACACAACGTTGGGTTACACTTTATTTTAAGGTGTCATAGTTACAGTGTAATTATATGTATTTAAAGGGGAGATGAAGCACTCAATCAAGTTTACATCATTTAGAAGATGGATTTCCACTATAATCAAAATATATATAAGAAACGTGAAAAATGTAAGGATATAAAAGAAAAAAGAAAAAACGTTTTAACTTTCGCGGCCAGGGCGCCGCCATTTTGCAGAATTCTAACCTGTGACGTCACGGGGTTGGTTGGCTCTGTGTGCAGTGAATGACAGAGATAGAGATAGAGTGAACCAGAATAAGCTGACAGTCTGCTGATTGTTGTTTTAACCACAGGGCCACAGAATCTGTTCAATACAGTTTGTCTGTATTGGTTCATTTGAAAAGTCAGGTTTCACTCAGGGGAAAAACGTCAAAAAGACAGGAAAGTTTGCTTCACTTTTTTCAAATAGCCTACGCTGGACAGTCAGATCCCAAACAAGCAAAAATCGTTTCCGCGGATCAAAAAGGAGACCACGGTGGACACACTAGCCTAGTATCGATATCTCGTTATTTCGACATAAATAAGGGAACATTCTAATCTGCATTAAGCCACGTTAAGCGTTCTTATAGCCTAATGGTTTTCTATGGGAGGAAAATGCTTAACCGTTCATATTATGGGCTCATCTGATTTTTAGGATTTAGTATAAATTCTTAGGATTTTAGTATCATAATGATTAGGCTAATAAATGCACGCACAATTATCCGTGAACTTGATTTGAACAAATGCCTTTCAACTTGTGTGTGCAAAATTCAGAATTAAATTAATGTGCAGAAATTTGTACAAATAAGAGAGTATGTAGGCCTACTATACTGTTGTAGCCATTAAAAAAAGCGCGTTTCATATTTGTTAAAATATTATAGGCCTAATGTTATTTTTTTTTCCATTTATGTTGATTTATGAAAAGTGAACAGCACGACCGAGATAGGATGCGCATGAGACATGGAGCGGGTCAGACATGATTTTGACCGTTGAAGTTGTTATAGAAAGCCTTTCTTTAAAGTAAATTTCGTTTTGTATAAATTGTATCTTAATTTTAATAAATTTTTCATCAACCAATTGCCTGTATTTAATGAATAGGCCGACGAAACAAATATAACGGAGGCGCCCGCGCGCTCACTTGCGTTGCACGTGAACTAGAGCACATCCTAACTTAACGAAACTCAGTGTATGCCTCACACAGACATGACAAATACATCAAATACACAAAGCTTGAAATGTCTTTAAACGAAATAATTCCAAACGAAAAAGGCTACTCTCTGATTATGTAATCCATTATTAGACTTAGGCAATTTATGTGCATTTCTCTCTATAAGTGCGTTCACACGCGATCGTCAACTTCATCTTTGCAGCCGAGTCGACACTTTTAGAGAAAACACTTGTTTATTAATAAAAATCAATACACGCGTCACCGGATTTACAGATGCACGCACACATATTATTTCGAAATAACGAGATATTGTGTTGAAATAACATTATTATTAATAATAGCCTACATCTTTGTTAAAAGAATTTAACAAATGAACGTGAACTAGTTCATTTTTTGATATGTGAACTTAGTTCATTTAAAAAAAAGAAAAGAACTATGAACATGAACTAGTTCATTATCATCTGTGTGAACTGAACTTTGAGCTAGTTCTTTTGAACTGGCACAACACACGTGTCTCCGCTCGGACATCCTTCAGGGAGAGCATTGCCACTTCCAACACGTCTACCTCCCGGCACAGCATAGTAAATGTGCACGCCATGGTGATGCAAGATTGACCACGCAATACATTGTCAAGATCAGCCTCTTGACAGCAGATAGACTCTGAAACGGTGGGCATCGCAGTACAGCAGCCACACTGACACCAGGTAACGTTAGCGTTCCCAACCCGCTCTTCTCCCCAAACCACCGCCGGCTGTTCGACATACCGACGTACCACTGCTCGGTTCTCATGCCGTATTGGCTCAAATGCATAGGCAATGGGACACACGGGCTCAACAGGTCTTTCAAGTTCGTCTTCCTCCATTTTAAATCAAGCGCGCACTCAGTCAGGTAAAGAAATGCTGCATTCTCTTCACTAACCATTGGACCCAACCAACCCCGTTACGTAGGCTGTGACGTCACTTCAAAATGGCGACTCGCTATCTAGAAAGCTAGCTAGAAATTACGAAAATAATTTGTCATATATGTGGTTTTAACAACTTAAAAAAAACAAACAAATTAGGCAAGGTGATTTTTGTAATATATGTAGCTACTACCAGTGCCAAAACATGGATGTTTCATCTCCCCTTTAAGTTCTGAGTAATATTAAGCAACTACATGCACTCACTAGAGGATTGGGGTAGATTAGGATTTGGTTGCGGGTTAGTTGCATGTACTTATCATAGTAATGACATCAAATTATGCATGATTGCATATGACTGTAACAAGGACACTGTAAAATATAGTGAGAATATGGAGGGGAAACATCTACATTTTATTCAGAGGCCCAAACTGAGCAAAAATATGCAGTTTGGTGCAGATGCTGATAATTATATGAAATTCTGATGCTTGTAAGTCATGAGGTCTTCATAACAGACTACTGACATAAAATATAAATATCGGCCAATAATATGTCTTAGTAAGATGATATTTAAATGCTTAGTTTTATGATCAAAGCTCTGTAGTTTTAAAACATATTATGCATTGATCAAGGATGACTGAGAAATGAACAGATAAACTTTCCTCAAATTTGATACTCAGGATTATTATAATAAATGATGTCTGGATAATCAAGTAAAGCTCAGTCGCTTCGTCCAGTTGAAATATTACTAACATTATCAACGTTATTCTTACATTTACTTGATAAAAATCAGTGCAGATTTCAGATAAAAAAGACGTGAGCTGAAGGACGTTTGCACTGTTATACTAACAGACTTTGACTTGCTAAAGGAGTCTCAATCAGAGACAGAAGGACTGGAGGAGACCGTGTTGATCATTTAGAGGCCTTGATACCGCAGGCTTTATAGGACCAGGAGCGTGTGTCCAGTGTTGGGGAAACGCATTACGAGTGACTTGAGTTCCCTTTCAGTCGGTCACTCCGACGCCACGAATAGGAATCTCGCTAGAGAGGCCAATCTACTTCGAGTGTAACTAAAAACAAGCCATTGCAAATTGTCATGCGGTAATTGCGTCAGCTGCGCTGCATTGCGGAGGATCTCTTTTCTCGGCTGAATGTGGTCGCACAGACAGTGTGCCTCACAGAGGAACGTGCTGGTTCGGTGCTGAACTGCTTGAATATGTTCAAAGGCAGGACGCGGTCCCACTGATATTTTTTCAGACGCTCCTGGGGCATATGGCGGTAACACCGCTCAGGCTGCTCCGTATGAGACCGCTTCAGCACTGGCTTCATGTCGCAACTCGCCCGCCATCTCCTCCTCTGGAGCAGAAGCATCTGAGGCTGCTTCGGGCCAGTCATGTCCCGGGTGTGACCAGCTGATCTGGAGAGAGTTCGGGGAGGCTCAGGTAGACCTCGTCAGAGACCTCCCCTTGCCAGCGGTTTTACTCCCTGATCGAGGGAACACTCGGCACAGACGCACTGGCACACAGATGGCCCTGGGGTCTTCACAAATATGTGTTTCCCCAAGTGAGCCTACTTGCACAGACCCTGCGGGAGGACGGGGAGCAGGTCCTGCTGGTGGCTCCCTATTGGCCCACCCAGACCTGGTCCTCTGAGGAAGGACCTTCTGACTCCGAGACGGGGCACCCTACGGACCTCTGGAAACTCCATGTCTGCGGGACGCGGAGGATCTAGGTGACTGGCCCCCAGAGATACTTAAAACCATCGCTTCGGCACCATAGCTTCGGTTCCGCCTAGAAGTGGAACCTGTTCCCCGAGTGGTGTTTCCCTCACCGAGAGGACCCCCGAAGATGTTCGATAGGGTCCATGTTTTCCTTCTTGCAGCAAGGGTTGGGTCTCCACCCTCAAGGTACATATTTCGGCATATCACGACCACTTAGATGGCAAATCAGTAGGGAAGCATGACCTGGTCATCAGGCTCCTTAGGGGGGCGAGACTTTTAAATCCTACTCGACCCCCCTCCATACCTGGTGCTTCGAGCTCTTCAGGATGCTCCATTTGAGCCGTTGCAGTCAGCAGACTTAAAGCTTCTGTCCATGAAGACTTTGCTGCTGGTTGCATTGGCCTCTATCAAGAGGGTAGGGGACCTGCAGGCATTTTCGGTCGACGAATCATGCCTAGAGATCGGGCCGGGGTGACAACCATGTTGTACTGAGACCCCGACCTGGCTATGTGCCCAAGGTTCACACCAGTCCCTCCAGGTGGTGATCCTGCAATCGCTGCCCCTGGAGGAGGCAGACCCAGCCCTGGCTTTGCTCTGTCCCGTCCGCGCTCTGCGACTGTAATTGGATAGAACCCAAAGCCTCAAGACCTCAGACCAGCTCTTCGTCTGTTACGGAGGCCAGCAGAAGGGAAAGGCGGTCGCTCAGGTTGCGAGTACACTCCACGAGAGGCGTTGCATTCTCCTGGGCGCTGGCTCGCTGACAGATATCTGTAGAGCTGCGGGCTGGGCTACACCCAACACGTTCGCTAGATACTATAGCCTACGTGTAGAGCCGGGTTCCTCCTGTGTTCTCACCTCAAACGGGAAGCACAGAGAGGCCTGTCTGTTGTCGGCTGCAGTTCGCTCGTGGTTCCAGAGTCAAAAACCTGTTGAGTCCTCCGTCACCCTTTGGCAGCCGGATGTGGCGGAGCGTCTGGCGACAGGCCTATTTCCCACTGAATCCTTAAGAATCGGGTCTAGGCTGGGTGTCGTGTGTGTGACCCTGCACGGATCCCATATAGGGATGGCGAAAACTAAAAAAAAATATTGACCGACCACCGAGCCTCATTAGCCGGTTGAAACCGGTTAACCGATTAGTTTAAAATATGCTACGTTATTTGAAATAACAGCCATTTCGAGCCACGCCTGCAATTTCACAACTCTGTCGCATCTCTCCGCCGCTCTGCCTCCCGCTCACACACACACACACACGGCGCCGGCGCCGCCCTTCCACTCACGTCACTTTTTTTAAATCCCCAACAGCGCGAAACATGAGTCCCGTAAACGCGGCGCCGAGGAGCTTGTATGTAATCGGCGGACAAATGTCTCCTTAGTTTAGAAATGGTTCGGGTACAAGGTGATCGCGTTGAAAATAAAGGCGTTTGTCTAGCGTTAGAAGCTCATTTGAAACATTGCCGCGGCTCATTTCAGAAAATAACAGCTCCGAACTGAAGAGACGCCGCTTTAGTTTGAGGTAGTGCTAACAATAATAAAGAAAGATGATGATCATCATCACCTTATCTGTTACCACTGAAATGTATTTGTAATGTATTTTCATATTAAAGCACTGTATCACACAAGTTGCAACTTACATCTGTGTCATTCTGTTTGGTGAAATGGTCCCACACACTACTATTTCTGCACGCTTCCTCCTGTCATCTGCCCTGGCGCTAACCTCGAGTGTGTTAGCCTGTAGCCTTTACTTTTCCCAAACCTTGTGAGCGCACGAACCCAAACGCTGTGACCTCGCGCCGAATGTTTTTATTGGTTTATTAAGTACAAACGGGCGAGTTATGAAAGATTGAGTAAGAGGGATTTGTTCACTTCATACAAAAATATATTGGAATGAGATGCTAACTGTAGTAGTGTTTAGTCCACTGTCTATAATAGACTAATTAGAGATCACTTTTCTTTTTTTTTTTAACCGACTGCCAAAAACTTTGATCGGTTAGTGTTGATACGGTCAACCATCGGTCAAACGGTCATCGGTTAACATCCCTAATCCCATATGTTGCTTCTTCCACAGTCGCTCCTGAACAGAAGCACGTGTTTTTCCCTTGGGAGAACCCGTCTCTCAAGAGTTTGGTGTCACCCCATTAATTCCATATGCAAACTACCCCACAGGGTTAGTCCATATCTCATCTCCACATGACTCCTTCAGGGAAGGATGTGGCTTCCGCAGCGTTCCTTTTCCAATGGAAAGGACACGCTTTCCCAGTGCTATCCAATTGTCTCACTGAGTCGGAACAGCAGTGATGGACGTCTCTGTGTAAGCCCTGTCCCATCATGTAAGAGGGAGTAGGAGGTTTACACAGGCGCTGGATGGGCTCAGCAGCTGTGGCACTTTGGTAGGGATTTCTTTTTGTCGGTCACCGATGTGGCGTCAGATGTGACCGACTGAAAGGGATTGTCTCCTCAGCGAAAGCCTGAAGAAGCGATGCACCTGCTGATCATTCTATGCACGAGCCGCAGTGCAGCGCCGCTGATGCAATTATCACATGCCAGTGAGCATTGGCTCGTTTTTTGCTACACCTCTCTAGCGAGATTCCTATTTGTCAGTCACCGACGTTGCGTCTCCTTCATGGAACAAGGGTTACATACGTAACCAAGATGTTACGTAATAAGATTACTTTTTCAAGTAACTGGTAAAGTGATGCATCACTTTTAAAATGTACATTTAAAAAAAAAAAAATTACAATATATATTTTTCAAAGAAGTAATGCAAGTTACTTTGTTTTCCCATTTATTGGCTCTCCTGTCAGTCAATAAATGTGCAGAGGCGTTGTGTGTTTGTGTGTGTGTATGTGATGTGTGTAAACATTATGGTTATTGTAGTTCTGGACTAAATGTGAGTATTTGTTTATCTCACTTGCACAAAGAAAAGATTCAATATTCCTCAAAATGAATAAAATGAGTGAATCGGAATACTATGCAAACCGCCAATAATTAAATATGTTTGATAAAACAAATATTTGTATGCATTTAATATCCCTTTATTGACAAATGTACTTTATATTGACTACTAAAAATGACTTAATATTTGTATGGTGAAGTAAGTGTTGAAAGTTGAAAGGTTTGTGGAAGTGGAAGTGTTTTGAGAAGAGCTGTGGCACACACACATGATTATAATCTGTTGTGCTGGTGTGTGTGTTCAGGTACGTGTGGATCCTCAACAGTCTCCTGAGCGGCTCCATCAAGATGAACACGTGTCCTCTGTTCCTGCACGGTGTCATCCTTCAGGGCTTCGACCGCGCCGCGGGTCAGTGTGTGTTTACTCGCTCGCACAACACCAGTTCACAACACTGACACCGCTGTTTATCACTGACGACTCAAGAGAAGAAGTGCTGAAACCTGTCTCTATCTAACAAGACTGCTGCTAGATTTGACTTCACGAAACCCCTGCATCATCTCACACTCGTTTCCAGTGTGATTCTCCCAGTAACCCCGTGTTTCTCCTGCAGTGTGTCAGCCGTATGTGAAGGTGTATCAGGCGATGCAGGTCGTCTACGTCTCAGGAATATAGTGAGTTTATACTGAACATCATCATTTCTGCATACACACGGAAACCTGTGGCTTTATAATACACACACACCACACTTAAAGTAATGCAGTACACATTGATTTCACAACACTAAACCCCGCCGAGACCAAACAACAAGAGGAAACTTGATTATTGAAACCGTTCATTCCAGAAGTCACGGGGAGTGTCAGGTTATGGCTTTTCACTGTGATTTATAAGATGGTTTGTTGTTTTCACTTCCAAAACCAGTAAAATTATATGAAATATTACAGTTTTCCCACTTACTTTTTGACCGATTACACTTTTACAGTTTTGCCATTAAAATTACGATAATTTACTTATTTTAGTGTCATTGATGTACTATTATAGTTTTCTAATTGTTTCTTTCATTTTCATTTTAAACATTTAGTAATTTTGTTGTATGGTTTTTTCATAGTTATTGTCTATATAGTTTTAAAGTACGTTTTTATGTTTTTCTTCATTTAAATTGATGTTTATTTTATTTAAATTAAAAATTAAAATGTATTTTTTAGTGCTGTCAAATTGATTAATTGCAATTAAAAGTTTGTGTTTATATAACACACACACACACACACACACACACATATATATTATATAAACTCAAACTTTTATGTTAGATGTGATTAATCGATTTGACAGTAAAAAGATGATATAGTTTTATTTTGAACTAAGGACGATAGCCCTGGTCTACAGACGTGTGTTGTTGGCATGAGTGTATGATATGATATTTGATATTCCTCAGCCACATGGGAGCCGGTCACAGAGACAGGATCTGTATGGCGCTGGAGCCGGCACAGATGCTGAAGGGAGACATCATGGTACAGACTAACACCAAACACACATTTACCGTACTATACTGTACTGTACTGTACTATACTGTACTGTACGTCTGTCAGTAAGTGAGTAACCGGAAGAATCCATCAGAGCAGAGGATTCCAGAATATAAGAGCGTAACAGAGAACCGACACACAGAGTCTCATACACTTTAAGTGCTTCAGACACCTGATGACGGTGGTAAAGGAGAGTAAAGACTTGCTATAGACAGCGTTCTGAGTTAGCGGAGGAATAAAGGGATGTTCAGTGTCCCGCTGATACATGAATATTTGTCATGATGGTGTGTGTGTGTTGGTCATGATGGTGTGTGTGTGTGTGTGTTGGTCATGATGGTCTGTGTGTGTGTGTGTTGGTCATGATGGTCTGTGTGTGTTGGTCATGATGGTGTGTGTGTGTTGGTCATGATGGTCTGTGTGTGTGTGTTGGTCATGATGGTCTGTGTGTGTGTGTTGGTCATGATAGTGTGTGTGTGTGTGTGTTTGTGTGTTGGTCATGATGGTGTGTGTGTGTTGGTCATGATGGTGTGTGTGTTTGGTCATGATGGTGTGTGTGTGTGTTGGTCATGATGGTGTGTGTGTGTTGGTCATGATGGTGTGTGTGTGTTGGTCATGATGGTGTGTGTGTGTTGGTCATGATGGTCTGTGTGTGTGTGTTGGTCATGATGGTGTATGTGTGTGTGTGTGTGTTGGTCATGATGGTGTGTGTGTGTTGGTCATGATGGTCTGTGTGTGTGTGTGTGTGTTGGTCATGATGGTGTGTGTGTGTGTGTTGGTCATGATGGTCTGTGTGTGTGTGTGTTGGTCATGATGGTGTGTGTGTGTTGGTCATGATGGTCTGTGTGAGTTGGTCATGATGGTGTGTGTGTGTTGGTCATGATGGTGTGTGTGTGTTGGTCATGATGGTGTGTGTGTGTTGGTCATGATGGTGTGTGTGTGTTGGTCATGATGGTGTGTGTGTGTTGGTCATGATGGTGTGTGTGTGTTGGTCATGATGGTGTGTGTGTTGGTCATGATGGTGTGTGTGTGTTGGTCATGATGGTGTGTGTGTGTTGGTCATGATGGTGTGTGTGTTGGTCATGATGGTGTGTGTTGGTCATGATGGTGTGTGTGTGTTGGTCATGATGGTGTGTGTGTTGGTCATGATGGTGTGTGTGTGTTGGTCATGATGGTGTGTGTGTGTTGGTCATGATGGTGTGTGTGTGTTGGTCATGATGGTGTGTGTGTTGGTCATCATGGTGTGTGTGTGTTGGTCATGATGGTGTGTGTGTGTTGGTCATGATGGTGTGTGTGTGTTGGTCATGATGGTGTGTGTCTGCAGGTGAAAGGCTTCCGTCAGAGCAGCCGGTCCGAGAGAGACGTTATATTCAGGGTTCAGTTCCACACGGGAGCGGTTCAGGCCTACAGCCTCGTGTTTCAGAAGGACGACATGGAGCACGCCAACAAAGGTGGAGCACGCCAACACACACACCAGTTACAGTGTGCTGCATCACACACACACACACACTCTCACTCACACACACACACACTCACACACACACACACACACACACACACTCACACACACCACACACACACACACACACTCACACTCACACACACACACACACACACACACACACACACACACACACACACACACACACACTCACACTCTCACTAACTCACTCACTCACTCACACACACTCACACACACACACACACACACACACACACACACACACACACACACACACACTCACACTCTCACTAACTCACTCACTCACTCACACACACATACACACACACACACACACACAGTGTTAATCACCATGGGAACATCTCACAGTCAAACTGGGAGCTGTGAAAAATATGATACACTGGTGTTTTGCCAGATGAGAAGTTTATAAAGTTTAAAGGTTTCCTTTTATAACTGTATTAATTGTTTTTATTTTGTGATTATTTTAATTACTTTCTGTGTAAAGCACTTTGAATGACCATAGTATATAAATGTGCTATATAAATAAACTTGTAAATAAGGTTACGCTCTATGTTGATGGTCCGCTTTATTCTCCTAACTATAAGTAACTTTGCAAGTACAGGTCAACGAACCCTCCTTCGACACACCAGTTACAGTGTGCTGCATCACACACACACACACACACACACACTCTCTCCTTCGAGTGTTAGTGGAGCGTAGGCTTCAGGGTGTCAGTTAGTAGAGTAAGTTGACGTGTAAGTTACTGATAGGTCGTAGAATGTCTAAAGAAGACCATCAAAATAAAGTCATGACTTTTTTCAAAGTTTACATATAAACTCGGAATTGGAAGGGGGAAAAAAGTCAGAATTGAGAGATAAAAAGTCGCATTTACCTTTTTTATTTGTGAAGCAAAAACCAGCTTCTACAGGACTGTGATATTATATAGCCTGAAGGCCTAAAACTAAAGTACAAACGTATGAAGCATTCATACAGCGAATATATACATGAATGATATGCTGATACTGTCTCTTGTTAGTGAAGTGTGTTTTCTTGAATGCGGTGTTGGGTTCAGTACACGAGCGCTTTAAACCGACAGTACCAGAGGGTTTCTGCATCTGCTGATGTTCTCATGTTTCTCTCTCAGACGCCAGGTTTCCAGATTATGGCAAAGTGGAGCTGGTGTTCTCCGATGGCCCAGAACCAATTTCAGGTTTGTTTGTAACTTATTGTGGTCAGCTAATCCTATCTGCGTGTCTCCACATCAGAGCCTGACGGGCTTGTTGCACTTCATGTCCTGAACAACACTTGATCTGAATAAGAACTGATGTCTTCTGTAGAGCTGCTTTACAGCTGGTGTGAAAGATCATCTCTCTGTTGTGTGATTGACAGGTTCGGAGCGCTGGCTGAACGGTCCAGATGTGACGGTCGACTACACCAGCACAGATTCACTCTCGAAGTGGGACTCGTATGGGAACATCAGCAGTGAAGGTACACAAGGTACACTCCGGCTACACAAACACACTGATGCGGTTGAGTGAATGATTCAATGACCATAGACGATATGCTGGAAGAAATTGAGATGATATTGTTTGGAATGATTTTCACAGAAAAGTCTTGTATAAACATTCGTGCTGTTGCCACAACTCAACAAGCTGATCCTCCATCTCTGTCCACATCAATTTCCCTGTGTGCTGCGCCACGACTGCGCTTGTGATGCGTCCGTCTTCCCTCATCTCGCTTTCTGATTGGATAGTATTTCGTTTCACGTGATAATCTCCAGAGTGTGTGTGGGTTTGATGTTTGATATTCAAATATTTACGATTCGCGATCGGGACGGCTCCGACGTTCTTCCGAGCAGGTTCGGACACTCTTAACACACTTCACACCAAGGGGAAATCTGATTGGATAATCTGTAGAACCATCAACATAATCGGGACACAGCTAGGATTGTCGGAAGGGGAAATCGGCCCAAAATCAGCCCGATTATCTTCTGGTGTGTGTACCAGCATTAGTCGCAGAACCCCAGACTGATTGTTAATGGCAGGACATACAAACATTCACCTATCCTTCATCCTCAAATATAGCGTATCACTTAAACATGTAAGTAGTAGGAACTGTACAAGTCCGCCCGCTCTAATGTTAACCTAGATGATGTGCGCTATTATTAGGTGCATAACTGTGTTTGTGTGGAGAGCTCTTACTGCATGGCATACAGGCGCCGGTGCATCCCTGCATTTAACTTCAAATACTCCGTTATTCAGATAAGAGTAATGCAAACTGTAAATGGTCTACTTTTATTTCTGTAAACTCACAATAACTACAAAACGTTGTGCTTTTGTAAAATAATGGCGCTTTCTGCCGTCTCGGTCTCAGTGAACTTGAGCCCATCACATAAATGAACCGAAACTGAGCGTATCCTTGCCTCACAGACATGGGAATATATCTATAGAAAGCTTGAAATGTCTACTTTCAAATAAACAAATTCAAAAGGAAAATAAATATTCTCAGATTATGTAATCTGTATGAACATGCATATAGATGACGGGTCAGCATCGTTGACTTAATCTCTGCAGCCGAAAACACAGAAAACATTATCAATAAATTATTGAAATGTTTAAACAGTCTCCTTCTGTTTTTTCATAATTATTATGTTTGCCGGCGCTCTGTGGTAAAATCTATGCATGCGTTTGAGCGCTGATTAGGCCATGTATAGGCAATTAAAGGCTCATTATGATATATGGCTTATTAATATAAACGTGTGATTAGTTGACTAACCGATTGAATGAACGACTACTAGTCGACTGGAAAAATCTTTAGTCGAGGGCAGCCCTGTACTGTATACTGTATAGCTCTAGCTGCCTCTGAACACTACTTTAATTTGATGTGTTGCATAGTTGGGCAAAACTCAGTCTTTTTCTGTATTGTGGCTGTGCTGTCACACACACACACACACACACACACACACTGTTGTGTGTCCAGGATGTTTTCCTGACTGTGGTGAGGCGTATGGCAGGACAGAACTCACACCCTTCTTAAACTGGCAGGCACAGGAATAGTTTGGCCACAATCACAGCTGTTTAGCATAAAACACATTGATGGAAACTAGTTGCAGCACCTTTAATAAAGAGGGTTTGATCAAGCACAAACAGACAGCTGTGCATTCCTGTGGCAGACGCCAGGCCTTGTTTTCACACGCAGACGCCTAAAGCTCACAGGAATTCAGCATCTCGTCCTGAGCTCTGCGTCTGTTTAGAAGAGGAAACAGCACAGGCAAACTAATGCTAGAATAGATTCATGTAGTGCTGCTTCCTTATGGAAGTGAACTACCATTGCTCATAGTTAGTGAAGTTATTTGACCAGATCACCAGACCTAGTGTGATTCCTAGTGTGAATCCTAGTGTGAATCCTAGTGTGATTCCTAGTGTTAATCCTAGTGTGAATCCTAGTGTGAATTCTAGTGTGAATCCTAGTGTGAATCCTAGTGTGAATCCGAATGTGAATCCGAGTGTGAATCCTAGTGTGAATCCGAGTGTGAATCCTAGTGTGAATTCTAGTGTGAATCCGAGTGTGAATCCTAGTGTGAATTCTAGTGTGAATCCGAATGTGAATCCTAGTGTGAATTATTGTGTGAATTCTAGTTTGAATTCTAGTGTGAATCCGAGTGTGAATCCTAGTGTGAATTCTAGTGTGAATCCGAATGTGAATCCTAGTGTGAATTATTGTGTGAATTCTAGTTTGAATTCTAGTGTGAATCCTAGTGTGAATCCTTGTGTGAATCCTTGTGTGAATCCTTGTGTGAATCCCAGTGTAAATCCTAGTGTGAATCCCAGTGTGAATCCCAGTGTGGATCCTAGTGTGAATCCCAGTGTGAATCCCAGTGTGAATCCCAGTGTGAATCCCAGTGTGAATCCCAGTGTGAATCCCAGTGTGAATCCCAGTGTGAATCCTAGTGTGAATCCCAGTGTGCTTGTTGAGGAGAATGAGCTGCTGCTTTAATAAGTGATTTCACCTGCTGGACGAGAAAACAGCTGGAAAAACCTCACAGTCGCCCATTGAAAGAGGAATATGATACACATCTACAGACCAGAGGATCAGGGGTGACTCTTTACACTCCTGACTGCTGGAAAACACTTAGAAACCACACGGAACTGCATAGCAACGCCCTGGCAACCACCCACAACAACTGAGCATCATAGTGGGGTGAAATAATGCAAACGCTATTTTCTCCATAAAATGTATATATTATCTGTTGACTCGTTTTGTACTGGTATTGTGACAGACATTATGAGGCCGGTAATGAGGCTTTGATACGGTTCAGTCCTGCTTGTTTCATACAGTGACAGCTGTGTGTTGGTCAGCGCAGTGTGTGTTTAGCTGAACTGGTGTTGACTCTCACAGTTGTGATGCTGAGGCTTCGGCAGGAAGAGGGACTGGAATTATAATTACAGTGTTTTGTTTTCGCTGGCTAATTCTGGCTGCTTCGGATGACCAGACACAAGAAAAACACCATATAACTTCCTCCCACGGCCTCCCGCAAGATGCGTGTGGAAGCCAAGAAATGAATGCACTTCTTTTGCAATCTTTAGGTGAAATGCTAGACTGACTCTAACGTTGCTGAGATGTTTCAGTGAGCACTTTAGCACACAATAATTCTGCTTTGAAACCTGCTCAGAGTTGCTGAGTTTGCTCTCTTCAGCTGTCAGTGGCTTGTTCTCACACTGATGGACAGTAAAGGTATTTTCTGTTAATGAACACTGATGGAGCTGAACTCACGCTGAACCCGGACATTCCTCTACGTGTTGAGCACATCTGCTCTCTCAGCAATGAGTGAGGGAATCCAGCCTCTGTTAATTGAAGGCCTGGATGATGTGTTAGTTGTGGAAGAAGTTTGCTTTCATCTGTGGATTGAAGAACTGCTCTGCTTTGTCATTTCTCATCTCAGCTTTACACGACAGCCTCATGTTTCAGTCCCACTGAGTGATGTCGGATTCTTGAACCAATCAATGTTGAGAACCGATTCTTTCCAATGATCCGCTGCACTGTAAAGAATGACTGACTGTAGTAAAACAACAGTCAAGGTGCCTGCATATTTGACTAGAGCCATACTTATAACCAAACGTCATAAGTATGGTTATAACAAAATATTTTATTAGTTTATATAATATTAATATAGCAGTCTCCTTGATCAATTTAATGATAACCACTATAATAATACAGGTGGTACAATAGTAAGCCATATAATGAATCAACGGTTCATCATAAGTTGCCTGCCCATAAAACAAGGCCAGTACTCGTACAATATATAGACACAAACACTGATAAAACATATAATATAATATCAATACATATTAGTCTTTACTGTTGCTTACCAAAAAAAAAAAAAAAATACACATAAATTTTGAAAACCCTGAGCCCCTGGAATGAACTGCATGTGTCAGCACTTTCTGAGGTGATCCCTTCAGAGGTGGACCATAGTGTCAGAAAACACATCCTCAACCCAGCCCTCTTCTTTCATGCCCCGCCCCTGTCTTTACATTCCAATCTCCATATATGGAAGAACAGCCCCGCCCTCTTCTCTCATGCCCCGCCCCTGTCTTTACATTCCAATCTCTATATATGGAAGAACAGTCCCGCCCTCTTCTTTCATGCCCCGCCCCTGTCCTTACATTCCAATCTCCATATATGGAAGAACAGCCCTGCCCTCTTCTTTCATGCCCCGCCCCGCCCCTGTCCTTACATTCCAATCTCCATATATGGAAGAACAGCCCCGCCCTCTTTTCTCATGCCCCGCCCCTGTCCTTACATTCCAATCTCCATATAAGGAAGAACAGCCCCGCCCTCTTCTCTCATGCCCCGCCCCTGTCCTTACATTCCAATCTCCATATATGGAAGAACAGCCCTGCCCTCTTCTCTCATGCCCCGCCCCTGTCCTTACATTCCAATCTCCATATATGGAAGAAGAGCCCCGCCCTCTTCTCTCATGCTCCGCCCCCTGTCTTTACATTCCAATCTCCATATATGGAAGAAGAGCCCCGCCCTCTTCTCTCATGCCCCGCCCCGCCCCTGTCCTTACATTCCAATCTCCATATATGGAAGAACAGCCCCGCCCTCTTCTCTCATGCTCCGCCCCTGTCTTTACATTCCAATCTCCATATATGGAAGAACAGCCCCGCCCTCTTCTCTCATGCCCTGCCCCTGTCTTTACATTCCAATCTCCATATATGGAAGAACAGCCCCGCCCTCTTCTCTCATGCCCCGCCCCTGTCCTTACATTCCAATCTCCATATATGGAAGAACAGCCCCGCCCTCTTCTCTCATGCCCCGCCCCTGTCTTTACATTTCAATCTCCATATATGGAAGAACAGCCCCGCCCTCTTCTCTCATGCCCCGCCCCTGTCTTTACATTCCAATCTCCATATATGGAAGAACAGCCCCGCCCTCTTCTCTCATGCCCCGCCCCTGTCTTTACATTCCAATCTCCATATATGGAAGAACAGCCCCGCCCTCTTCTCTCATGCCCCGCCCCTGTCCTTACATTCCAATCTCCATATATGGAAGAACAGCCCCGCCCTCTTCTCTCATGCCCCGCCCCTGTCCTTACATTCCAATCTCCATATATGGAAGAACAGCCCCGCCCTCTTCTCTCATGCTCCGCCCCCTGTCTTTACATTCCAATCTCCATATATGGAAGAACAGCCCCGCCCTCTTCTCTCATGCCCCGACCCCTGTCTTTACATTCCAATCTCCATATATGGTAAGAAAATTACCAGTAATCTGGTAATCGCTTTACTTTTACTTTTACTTTTACTTTTTCGCATACCATTTACTTTCTTTGTTTAACAGTTCTGTCAAACAAAGTATTAGACATCACTGACAGAGATCTTAAACTAATGGAGACGGAGAATGTGAGTGAGCGCTGGTGTTCTCTGTGCTGCCCGTAAAAATAAAAGTCTGGAGCACCGTAAAAATAAAAGTCCCGCTTCCAACACATCGACCAATCAGAAAAAAACGATATTTTAAAAATGCCAAATTTCGGTGATATATCGGTCGACCACTACTTAACACACAATTGTCTTCATTAAAAGTAAAGAAATTAAATAATCTTACCAGGGCTGTTCTTGAAATTAGCTGATGATCAATCAAATGCAGCTAATATCTGTTGCTTTCGGTGACGTGAACTCCATTAAATCTGCATATAGCGTGGGAATTCAAGATCGAATTTATATCCGTTTTGCGAAAACACATTTATGTGACCAGGTGTACATGGATCAGATAAAAAAATCAGATCAAAAACGCATGAAGTGGCCAGGTGTAAACAGGCCCTAAATGCATGAGCAGTGTGAGATGTCTTGCTTGTTTCCTTCATGCAGTGTTTAGCGTGTTGAGTGAGGTGTGTTTGTCTCCCCCCAGCGGGTCCGATCCTGGAGCGACTGGTGAAGCGTGACGTCAGCAGAGGCTCCACCCCCTCGGGAGCCCCGCGGAGCCCGGACCACACGCTCTCGGCCAGCACCGACTCCGGCCTCTCCAGCGCCCCCGACTGCTGGCCCACCCCGGGGCCCCGAGCGCCTCAGCCCAGCCGGCAGGAGCGGGTGGAGCTCAAGCGGCTGCTCAGCGGCTTCGGTCTGGACGAGGCGAGCCCAGGCCCTCCGCAGAATCACCTGAACGGGCGCCCGCGGCCCAAGGAGCGTGAGACCGACATCCTCGATGACGAAGTCCTGAGCTCGCGGCACGACCTGCACAGCACGGACAGCCTGGGCACGCTCTCCTCGTCCTGTCACAAGAGCAGCCAGAACTCTCTGCTGTCGGACGGCTTCGGCAGCCCCGGGCGTACGGAGGAGACGCACTCGGCGGCCGTGGAAGAGTACGAGCGGAGAGTCGCTCACAGAGGCGCGTCTCTCCCCGCCGGCTCTCCGGGCCCCAGGCACCCGTTCCCGCACGGGGGATACTCCACGCAGACCTGGGTCCATCAGCAGCAGCTGGTCACGGCACAGCAGTACCTGTACCTGCCAGAGGAGGACGCCAGTGAGCAGCGCTTCCACAGCCACACGCAGGAGCTCCTGCCCAAACACGCCGGTCAGCACACACAGCTTTCTCTCGTTACAGGTATGCTTGGGTTCAAACCTTTTCACAAAACCGTCAAGGCCCCCTGTTATTTTGTTGAATGGATATCTTAACATGAAATATATAAAAAGAAAAAACAGAGCCACTTTTAAAAGCTGCTTTTAAAGGGGTGGTATTGGTTTGGTTTGGTTTGGTTTTCATTTATTTGTACCCGTAGGTAAAAGTTCAGGCTATTTCTCAAACATATAAACGACAAAACCATATAAACAGAACAAGACATTAAATCACACTAAAACAATTTACTCCATCTTAATACTATTTATAAAATTAATCACTACTGGGACAAAGCTATTTTTATATCGTTTTGTTGTACACCGCAGTACTCTAAACCGTCGATTGGACGGCAGATACTGGAACTCATAATACAGCGGGTGAAGCTGGTCACTCAAGATTGAAGTACCCATGCGCTGTGCCTGTCTGGTATACAGCGAGGCTGGGTTCAGTAGTGGCTCCCCAATCAACCTACTGGACCAATTCACAATCTGGTTAATAGAGTTCCGGTTCTTTAAAGATAAATTAATTCCCGTACCAAGATACCAGAAAAAGAAAAGTACGGATTCAATAAAAGCACGATAAAACATACTCAACAGTGTTTTCTCAATTTGAAATTTACACAGTTTCCTCAAAAAGAACAAACGTTGATGCCCCTTTTTACACACTGTTTCACAGTTGGCTTCGAAACTCAGCTTTGAATCAATGATTGTCCCAAGGTATTTGTAAGACTGCACACACTCCACTGTTTCACCCTTAATGGATGTGACTTCTTGCGTATAGACATTCTTCCTGAAGTCAATAACCATATCCTTGGTCTTCAGTACATTTAAATGAAGGTGAGATTCCTCACACCACTCAACAAAGTCATTAATAATAGGTCCATAACTATTCTCATTATTGTGAAGCAGACTGACTATTACCGTATCGTCTGCATACTTCAAAACAACACGATTTTCCAAATGACTTTGGCACAGTCAGTTGTGTAAAGAATAAACAGTAGTGGAGGAAGTACACATCCTTGTGGTGAACCAGTGGAGGAAGTAACCTGTGCAGAGATTGTTTTTTTATTTTCACTCTTTGTGTTCTCTCAGTTAAAAAAATGTAATATCCATCCGTCTAAATTATGACTAAGTTTGAACTGTTCTAAAAGTCTACTTACCGGTACTAGGATGTGAGGTTGAATTGTATTAAACGCAGAGGAAAAACCTAAAAATAGAAGCCTTGCATGAGACAACCTTCCCCTCCAAATGTTTCAAAAGCAGATGTATCACGGAGACCGTTGCATCTCTACACCTCTTTTTGATCTATAAGCGAACTGCATTGGGTCTAAAAAACACTCAGTCGTCCTCAATATTTCAGATCTCACAAATCTTTCAAAAATGTTAATTAAAATAGATGTAAGAGCCACTGGTCTTAAATCATTTAATGTCTTTGGACACCTAGCTTTCGGAACTGGGACAATCATTGCATCCTTCCACACTTTGTGAACGTGCTGTACTCTCAATGACTAATTAAAAATGTAGTGAAATACAGGACTTTTGGTCTATACAAAAATGCTGGCTATCCTCAAGCTTGTGACGTAAGTCCTCACTAAAAACAGATGTATCAAAACGATTATAAAAACCATTCAAGGCATTTGCAAATTCAAATCTCGAATTGTATCCATCCAAGATGACATGATTATTGTGATTTGGACTACCATACCCTAATGTAGCTTTCATACTGGACCAGGCTGAACTCAATTTATTATCAGCCATCTGACTCTCTAATCTCACTTTATAATTCTTTTTTGCTTTTAGGATTTCTACTTTCAACCCCCTAGTGGCTGCTGTTTATGTAAATCAGTAAATTCATCTAGTTTAAAGACCCGATATATTCTATACTGGATTTAACGGATTTGGTCACCTATGGTTTGTTATTCGGGTAGATTTTGACTCTCTTACTAGGAATTATCATATCTCTACAAAAAACAACATAGGAACAGGTCACATCAGTAAGTTCATCCAAGTCATCACCACAGCTTTCTCTAAACATATTCCAGTCCGTGCAATCATAACACTCTTGTAAACAGAGCACAGATTCCTCCAAGTCCAAACCTTTACATCCCTTGTTTGCACCTTCTCTCTCCTTAAGACTGTCTTGTAGGTGGGCACTAAAAACACACAGTTGTGATCGGCCGAACCCAAAGGAGGCAATGGAAGTGATTTGAAGGCGTCCTCTACTGTTCCATAGCACAGATCAAGTGTTTTATTCCGTCTGGTTGGGCAAGTGACGTATTGATAGTAATGTGGAAGTGCTTTTTTCAGTGCATGACACATGGTTAAAATCGCCCAATAACAGACTCTGCACTTCTGGTGATATTGACTGTAGTTTTTGTACCACCTCAAAAATGGTAGTAGCGGCAGAGACGGCATCTGCCTTTGGATGAATATACACCACAGTCATACAAATTTGTGGAAACTCACAAGGCAAATAAAACGGACGTAGTGATACTGTAAAAAGTTCAACATTCGCAGTGCAAATCCGTTCTCGAACAGTCACAGCACTGCAATAGTATAATGCCCTTTTCACAAGATGTAAAATAAGTCTCTGATGTCCCCAGAGTGTGTATGTGAAGTTTTAGTTCAAAACACCCCACAGATATTATTATATAATTGATATTTTATACTGTTATTGTGTCTGTCCCTTTAAAGGAACACGGCAACTTTTTGAGACTAGCTTATTCACCGTATCCCCCAGAGTTAGATAAGTCCACACACACCCTTCTCATCTCCATGCGTGCCTTAACTCTGTCTGATGCCCCCACCGCTAGCCTAGCTTAGCACAAAGACTGGAGGTAAACGGCTCCAGCTAGCATAATGCTCCCAATAAGTGACAAAAGAACTCCAACATTTTCCTATTTACATTTTGTGATTTGTATAGTCACAGCGTGTACAAATAACAAGGTCACATGAGACATAGCCATCTTCTAACCGGATACACACTGGGAACTATATTCTCAGACGGCGAAGCACTACTTCTGCGGAGTGATTTGCTCGCAGCGCCTGAGAAGCCCCGTGGTGAGGAGCAGAGCGTTCGCTCAGTGTTGCGCTAATCACTCTGCCCAAGTTACTCCACTCCTGCTTGCTGGAGCTGTTTACGGAAAGCTGGAAAATTCAGTCAATGATGGGGAAAGAGTTAACCAAAAAACAAGACAAAAACATTAATACAAAGTAAAAAGGTTTAAGGGATCTTAACAGCTTTCAAAGAAGAAACTCAACAGCTTTACATGGGATAGTAAAGACAACACCTGCCTGACACACAAAGACTAATGGTGCGTCCCAATTCGCATTCTATCCGTCCTATAGTATTCGAAAATAGAATTAGTACGTCCCAAATCGTAGTATGTTGAAATGAGTGTTCCAAAGATAACCGGATGGTCGACTATTTCCGGTCAGAATCTGAAGTGCAGATCGATCAACACTCTAACGGCTGATATTGCCCACAACCCATCGCACGTTGGTCGAGGATTCGGTTAGAACTACAAACACGAGTGAAAGTGTTAAAAAAACTACAAACATGGAGGTTTAGATAAAGGGGTTTGAGTGATTAATTATCAGTATCTAACCTGTCGAAAATGTATTTATTCAATGTTGTGTACACTATATTGCATCTGCAGCAGCTTGTGAACTTTTGTAAAGATACACTTAGCCATTAACTTTTAAATGCATCATTATTACATTCAAATTGCAAACACATGAGGAGAGTCTCCGCATGAAAGACCCGCGACTGGCAGATGAACGTGTTTCTACATTTCTCTCCGAAATGGTAGGAAATTAAATAAGATTGAATGAAGGATTTTAACTGTGACAAGGTGATTGACAGGGCAGTTTACTGACAGATCTGTCCGTTAAAGATGAGGAAGTAGTGTGTCCCAAAGCTTGCCTACTCTTTTGCTACACACTCTAAAGTATGTACTTTTTCTTCACAAAAAGAGTACATACTTTTAGGGAGTAGTATAAGTAGGCGAATTGGGACGCAGCATAAAACACTGGATAAGAAGAAGGTAACAAGGTACAGGTGAGACTAATTAATTGTCATAGTAACAAACATTAGTAACTATGGAAACAAAGGCAGGAATTAAATGCAGGGAGAGAACACAGGACAAGACAAAAGAATATCAAAATAAATGTCCAAGAACTCTAAACACAGGGAATCTTGACAGCTACTTAATGTATGTCAATATAATAACTTTGGGGCTTTTTACAACTTAATTTCACCTTAAACTAAAGCTTAATCTTAAAGGGTTAGATAAAAAAACTAAAAAACTAAAAACATTTTGTTTGATTTAGTTAACTTACTTTAAACTAAGACAACTTCGAAAGACCTTAGAGTCCCCCTGTGGTGAAAATCCAGCTTTTAATGTAGTTTATGTGTCTATGTGGAGTTATTAATCTGCTTTAACACACACCATGTGTAAGTTCATAAGTTGACAGCATTGCTGAGTATTTTCTGCTTAAAGGGGTCATGACATGGTTTTTTTTATTTTATTATTATGTTCCCTTAGGTGCAATTATAGTATTACTATAGTTTTTTTTTACAAAAAACTTTTAAAATGTAGTGATTTATGACCTTTTCCCACCCTGTTTCTCATCCTCTGATTCAAACAGTCTGTTTTGGGGGTGTTTCCCCTTTAAGAGTTCAGTGTTAACGCCCACTGTTATGATTGGCTAACGTCAGTGCCTATGCATCAATTATTAACACCCCCAGCCAGAACATTTGCGGATTCGGCGTATTTAAAAAGTAGTTTAAAGTTTTAAACACATTACTTACAGTTTGCGTCGTCGTTGTTGAGCCCAGAATAGTCGGCACGGACTTATCTTTGAGTAACAGTTTTCTGGCAAAGCTCAAAACAGTTTGTTCTCAAAACAGTCATCCTTCAAATGTACAGAACAAACGCTTAAACTAACACTGCCGTGACTGGGACGTCCGCAAAAAATAAAGTGCATCCATTTTCCCCTGACGACTGGATCTTTCTGCAGCGTATTCAAAGATGTTGTTTGTCCACAGCCAGGAACAGCACATCTGCGGCTTCGTAATTTCCCTGTACACAGACCCACTCGCTGTCCGGCGACTGAACACTTGTGAGGCGCGCAGCGCGCAGGCACGACAACAATACGAAATGAGCGTAGTTGTCTTGCGCTTAAAGCGTAACTGTCTTCTGCTGGAGGCGGTCATTATGCAAACGCTGGTACGTCACTTTGTACCGTGACGTCACTTCTTACCATGGATCCAGAACGAGCTGTATTTAGAGCTTGATTAAATAAATTATTCGTTTATAATGGGGAGGACGTCTTAAGCTATGAAACTTGCAGGACGTTTTAATGACACAAAGACCTCTTATATACCAAAAGATCAAGGCAAATTTGGTTTCTCATGTCATGACCCCTTTAAAACTGCAGTGAACCAAAGACAGTCTCAAAAACACGGTTTGAAATCGCTGGTGTTTCTGACGTCACACACTACCTTGACCAATCAGATCAACGTGTGATCGTCAACCAGTGGATCTCTGAGTGAGTGAGTGAGAGGAGGCGGGGCTCATTTGCATATTCATAGACCCGCGCATACTAAATGAGGCAAGGGTGTCGAGTTACATTCAAGATATTTTAAGGCATGAAGAATTATTTTTCAAGGAAAAAACGTTTAAATATGTAATTTTGGTGATCAAAGATAAGTTTTAAGGGATCAAATTAATGACTACAGCGGGACTTTAATGTTTCTTGTGATGTCTTCTCAAAATATGCATCATATGTTCTGCTATGGGCATACAAAATCATAAAAAAAAACAATAAAGCCCGCAATAATTTCTGAAGTCAGTAAAGTTGCCACTATCTTTTGTGCACATCAAGATAAAATACTATTTAAAGTCAGTTGTTTCTTTTCCTTTTTTCTATGGGGAGTGTTAATTTGCTCTTAGACAAACTGAACAAAACTGTTTTGAACCATGATTTTGGATTCGACCAGTATAAATGACGGTCATGTGGCTGTTTTCAGAGCAGAAAGAGCCCGCGGTGAGGCCTGAAACCCCTCGGATCCAGGAGCCGGTCCACAAACATGACGAGGAGTTCAGCTCACTGACACTGGACATCGACAACTCCATTCACCAGCTCAACCAGCTCATCCTGGACCTGGACCCTAGCTTCGTGCCCATCTCCACCAAACCCTGCTCAGCCCCGGACAGCCCCGGGGACGCGCCGAGGGACAGAGAGAGGAGGCGGCAGATGGGTAAGATCATCAACTAGTAAACCTGTGTATTGGAGTGTGACACAAACAAGCACAGAATAATTCATATTCATCAGGTCATTATCATGAAATAAGCCTGAAAGAGTTATCGGGAACATGAAGCAGATGACTTGCATTAATAAATACAATGATTTTGAACCTGTGTGAAGAAGTCACTGTGTTTGTGCTGTCAGCCATCTTCACATTTACTGTGATGTGTGTATCCAGCTGTTGAGCCACAGTATTACAGATGTGCTCAGGTTAGCCGGTTCTCAAACGCTCTGTTTCCACCTGGTGCTCAGATGCGTCTTTGTTCATCGGATCACAAGTGGACGACACTAAATACAGGTGTAAGCGGCTCTAAACGTTTGGAGCTTGTCCACGTTCAGCGCTTCCAGAGGTAGTCACATTCGACCGGATTGCTTTTGGAGTGTAAACGCTCATGTGGTCGAATGTGTTCAAACAGCCGCTAAAAGATGGGCTTGATGAGAAACGTCCCAAGCACAATGTTCTCTCAGCATTCCTGATTTCACACTGAATGATTCGGACAGATTTTTACTAGTCGACAGGTTTTGTGAGATCGCCGATAAATGCCCTCAATCATAGGCAAACTGTCGCTCGTTCACGCGAGTGACGATCATGCAGTGTGACGGGCTCTGAGAGGAGTGCAGACGAGTCGCCGACGCCGTGAGATATTCGCCGTGTGATGTCAGATGAGTGTTCACACTCACGCAGTGTGTCCGTGTTCATGTGTTTCTGTGTGTTTCCTCAGATGGTGTTCAGCTCGGCGCAGCTCGTGGACACCCGTCCTGGACTCTGGATCACACACACACACTGACGCCCAGCGCTGGCCGCGAGACACACACACAGGTACAGCAATAACCTCTCCTTTCATCACATTCACTCAAACTAGCTTCAGTCCAGTTCTAGTTGCCTCAAAGACTGGGCTTTTTACGCTAGTTTTAGTCATGCTATATTATGGTTAAACTGATCATCTCAATTATTTTGCTCAAAATTGTAATCTGATAATCTGTAACTGATCATGATTGTTGTCATGAGAGAAATGTCTTTACATTTCGTCAGAATTACTGCACTTTCTCCTATAAGCACAAATCAAGAGTATGTGGACTCGAGCGCATGCTTTATTTGACTCATTTACTCATCCAGTTCCCTGATTTATAATATTATCAGAGAAATGAACACACACTTCCTACATTATGATAACTAGTACATCTCAAAATCTTCTCAGTGTCAGAGTCAGAGTCAGTGAAATTCGTTCTAGTAATTAAAATAATTCTAAATTATGTTAAAGTCTCCTTGTAGTCAATCATTTTATCCCTTAAAACTTATCTTTGATCACCAAAATTACATATTTAACCGTTTTTCTTGAAAAATAATTAATGTCTTAAAATATCTTGAATGTAACTCGACACCCTTGCCTCATTTAGTATGCGCAGCTCTATGAATATGCATATAAGCCCCGCCTCCACTCACTCACTCACTCAGAGATCCACTGGTTGACGATCACACGTTGATCTGATTGGTTACAAGATAGTGTGTGACGTCAGAAACACCAGCGATTTCAAACCGTGTTTTTGAGACTGTCTTTGGTTCACTGCAGTTTTAAGCAGAAAATACTCAGCAATGCTGTCCACTTATGTCACACAGAGGTCACGTATAAGTGCATTTATTCAGCAACCAGAATATAGCGGAGCTCATGCTTGTATGTATTACAGAAATCACGGAGAAGGTTTGATGACAATTTTCTTTTAAGCACTAATATACAATATATACTATATTTAACCCAGATTAAACCTCTGAGATCTGGCAACCACAGCATTCTAGAGGCTTGATAAAATTGATATTTTTTCTGTTCTTTTTTGTTGAAGAAAATGTTTTCGTCAGAAAATTGCATGTTGATTTGGTCCCAGATAGCGTTTAAGGATGTGTATGTCGTCTCATCATCATCTTGTGTTCTTCATAGTTTTTGTTGATGTAATGAACACTTCACACTGCGACTCAACACACACTCTGTGATTCACTACTAGATCAACATGATTCATTTAGCACACACTCAAAAAATACAAACACAGTCAATACAACACAAATCTGTGTTATTCCTGTATTAGGGGAATTGCTTGTTAACTCCTGTGTGTGTGTGTGTGTGTGTGTGTGTGTGTGTGTGTGTGTGTGTGTGTGTGTGTGTGTGTGTGTGTGTGTGTGTGTGTCAGTGTGCAGCAGTGTTCTGTACAGACGGTGTTCAGTTCTCATCTCACACTGGCAGTGACGTGATGCCCTTAACACCAGCGTTCCCCATCTCACCAACCACTCCTTACGGTAACACACACACACACGCACACACACACACACACACACACACACACACACACACACACACACACACACACACACACACACACGCACACGCACACGCGCACGCACACACACACACACACACACACACACACACACACACACTGGCAGTGACGTGATGCCCTTAACATCAGCGTTCTCCATCTCACCATTTACTCCTTGCGTTACACACACACACAAACACACACACACACACACACACACACACACACACACACACACACACACACACACACACACACACACACAGCACTGGACGTTACGTGATGCCCTTAACACCAGTGTTCCCCATCTCACCATTCACTCCTTACGGTACACACACACACACACACACACACACACACACACACACACACACACACACACTGTTGCACTGATGCTGTTGTGTGTGTTGATCCAGGGAATCCAGGGAAGAGCGTGATGATGAACTATCCTCCGTTCAAACAGACTCTGTCTCCTTCATTCGGATCCTATAGAGCTGAACACGGTAAATCACACAGACACTCACTGTTCACCACACACTCACTGTTCACCACACACTCACTGTTCACCACACACTCATATATGAGCAGCAGGTGCGATTGCACTTCAGTTTTTTGCTGAGGAGCCAAGCCGATAAGCTGGTTGCCCCGGCGGCCGGCAGCAGATGTGGCGACGGGACGTTCATCTCCGTTCCCTCCCACGTCTCGGTTACATATGGTAACCCTCGTTCCTTATCAGTCGGGTCACTATGACGTATGTCGTGATCGACAAATAGGAATCCCTACCAAAGTGCCACAGCTGCTGCACCCCCATCCAGCGCCCTGTGCAAGCCTCTACACCTGCTTGCCTAGAAGGACGATAGGAGGAGGCTACACACAGAGTGTATCTGTCACTGTTGTTCCGTGATAACCCATACAGTGAGTTTATTGGATAACACTGGGAAAGCGTGCCCTTTCTGAGGGGAAAGGAGGATGCTGCGGAAGCCACTTCCTTCAAAGAGTTATGTGGAATACATATGGACTACCGAAGGTTGTACTACATATGCAATACTGGGTGACTTAGCCCAAGGGAAAGACATGGGTTTGCGTTAGGAGCAGCCGTGGAGAATATACACATATGGGATCCCCATAGGGTCACACATATGGGACCCAGCCCAGATCTGGTTCTCAAGGATTCAACGGATAAAGAGCTGGTCTGAGGTCCTGACGCTTTGAGCTCTGTCCACGTACAAAACGCAGAACGCAAACAGGACAGAGCAAAGCCAGGGCTGGGTCTGCCTCCTCCAGGGGCAGCGCTTGCAGGTTCACTACCTGGTCTCTGAAGGGAGTGGTCGGAACCTTGGGGACATAGCCAGGCCGGGGTCTCAGTACAATGTGGTTGTCACCCGGCCCGAACTCTAGGCATGATTTATCGAGCGAAAATGCCTGCAGGTCCCCTACCCTCTTGATAGAGGCCAATGCAACCAGCAGCAAAGTCTTCATGGAAAGAAGCTTTAAGTCTGCTGACTGCAAAGGCTCAAAGGGAGCATCCTGAAGTGCTCGGAGCACCAGGGAAAGGTCCCAAGAGGGTATGGAGGGGGGTCGAGGAGGATTTAATCGTCTCGCCCCCCTAAGGAACCTGACGACCAGGTCGCGCTTTCCAACGGTTTTGCCATCTATGTGGTCATGATAAGCTGAAATAGCAGCAGCATGTACTATGAGGGTGGAGTGGGACAGTCTTCGCTCCAACCCTTGCTGCAAGAAGGAAAGCACGGACCCTATCGAACATCTCCGGGGGTCACCACTTGACGAACAGGTTCCACTTCAAGGCGTAAACGCGTCTCATGGACGGCGCCTGTGCTGAAGTGATGGTGTTAAGTACCTCTGAGGGTAAGTCACCTAGAACCTCCGCGTCCCGTCCAGGGACCAGACATGAAGTTTCCAGAAGTCCAGATGCGGGTGCTATAGGGTGCCCCGTCTCTGAGTCAGAAGATCCTTCCTCAGAGGAATAGGCCAGGGAGGGACTGACACAGGGAGTTTGAGTTCTGGGAACCAAGTCCAGGTGGGCCAATAGGGAGCCACCAGAAGGACCTTCTGCTCATCCTCCCCGACTTTGCACAGGGTCTGTGCAAGTAGGCTCACTGGGGGAAACGCATATTTGTGGAGGTCCCGGGACCAGCTGTGTGCCAGTGCGTCCGTGCCGAGTGTTCCCTCGGTCAAGGAGAAAAACAACTGGCAATGTGAGGTCTCTGAAGAGGCAAACAGGTCTACCTGAGCCTCCCCGAACTCTTTCCAGATCAGCTGAACCGCCTGGGGGTGGAGTCCCGAAAGTAAAGCTTGTGACAGCTCGTCGGCCACACGGTTGAGCACACTGGGGACATACATGGCTCGAAGCGACCTCAGATGCTTCTGACTCCAGAGGAGGAGATGGAGGGCGAGTTGCGACATACGACAGGAGCGTAGACCACCTTGGCGGTTGATGTACTCAGCGGTCGCAGTGTTGTCCGAACGGACCGGCACATCCCTGCCCTGTAGCGGCCTTTTTAAGCGGCTCAGAGAGAGACGTACTGCTAGAAACTCGAGGCAGTTAATGTGCCAATGCAGATGGGGGCCCATCCAAACCCTGACACTGCATTCCCGTTGTACGTGGCACCCCAGCCGGTGGCAGAGGTACCTGTGAACACCACAGCATGCCTGGAGACCTGTTCCAAGGGGACTCCTGCACGCAGGAACGAGAGGTCTGACCACGGGCTGAAGGTATGGCGGCACACCGGTGTGATTGCCACCCGGTGAGTGCCGTGATGCCACGCCCATCTCGGGACTCGGCCTAGAAGCCAGTGCTGAAGCTGTCTCATATAAAGCAGGTCGAGCGGGGTTACCGCCGTAGCCGCTGCCATATGCCCCAGGAGCCTCTGAAAGAATTTCAGTGGGACCGCCGTCCTGCCTTTGAACGTGTTCAAGCAGTTCAGCACCGACTGAGCACGTTCCTCTGTGAGGCGCGCTGTCTGTGCGACCGAATCCAACTCCATACTGAGAAAAGAGATCCTCTGCACAGGGGCGAGTTTGCTCTTCTCCCAGTTGACCTGTAGACCCAACTGGCTGAGGTGCCTGAGCAAGAGGTCCCTGTGTTCGCATAACTGCTCTCGAGAGTGTGCTAGTTTGAGCCAGTCATCGAGATGTGAACACCCTGTTCTCTCATGGGAACAAGGGCCCCCCTCCGTGACTTTCGTGAAGACACGGGGAGACAGGGACAGCCCGAAGGGCAGGACCTTGTACTGATATGCTCGACCCTCGAACGCAAAGCACAGAAACGGCCTGTTTCGAGGAAGAATCAAGACATGAAAGTAGGCGTTCTTCAGGTCGATTGCGGCAAACCAATCTCGGGGACGGATGCATTCGAAAATCCGTTTGTGCGTGAGCATTTTGAACGGTAGCTTGTGAAGACTCCGATTCTAAACTCGCAGGTCCAAGATCTGTTGTAACCCACCTCTTTTTTTGGGTACAATGAAGTAGGGACTGTAGTACCCTGACCTCATATCGGCTGGAGGGACCGGCTCTATCGCGTCCTTCGCCAGTAGGTCTGCGATCTCTGCTCGCAAGACAAGTGGAGTGGATGGCCCGAAACTTGGGGGGACGCCGGGCGAAATGAATCGCATAGCTGAGCCTGACGGTTCGATGAGCCAGCGAGACGGACTGGGGAGCGCTAACCAGGCTCACAAAGACCGTACAAGCGGGACCAAAGGGACCATAGGCGTACCCGGAGCGAGGCAGTGAGGTGGAGCACAGGGACCCGGCCCGGGAGGCTCTCTTGGGGAGGCGGCCCGTAGCGTGGTCTAAGTGTGCTGTGCAGCACTTACCTGGTTCCACGAGGTAGAAGGTGGCTTGGTTGCGTTCTCAAACCACACACTGGTGCCTGCTGGCGACAGAAGAGGCGGATGAGGGTGGTGAGGATTCTCTCCTCCCACTACCCTCCGGACCCTCTTCAGACCAGAGATAGAGGAACTGCTCTTTTTTTTTTACACTTTGACTCCAGTGGTGTAGATAGATAGATAGATAGATAGATAGATAGATAGATAGATAGATAGATAGATAGATAGATAGATAGATAGAGTCTTTATTGTCCCATAGGGATAATCATTTTCACACATTTTTTCCATTCTCCATAGCACAGAAATAAAACATTTAAGGAACATATAGAACATATAACACATATCCAAGTGCATATACAAACACACAACTCATTAAGACAGTATTACAGTTTGTTCAGCACTGTGATGGCGGTGGGGACAAAACTTTTTTTGAAGTGGGCTTTAGTCCAGGTTAGTGCTCTGTATCTGCGACCGGATGGGAGTAGTGTGAAGAATTTATTCAGGGGGTGGTCTGTGTCGGCTGCTATTGCGCGTGCTAGGCGTGTGATGGCTGTGTCATTCATGTCTGATAAGCTGGGTGTGGGAAGATTGATAATATTGGAGGCAATATGTGTGATTTTAGTGAGTTTGTTTTTACAGATGGCAGTTAGCATTGTGTAGAAACAGGTTGAGCAGTACAGCAGGGTGGGTTGAATGATGCTTTTATAAAGTAGGAGCAGGAGGTGAGGGGCAACAGAGAGGGCTTTTAATTTGCGTATTACATGTAGTCTTTGTTGTGCACGTTTCTGGATGGTAGTGACATGTTCCTTGAAGTTGATTTTATTATCTATAATTAGTCCCAGGTATTTAAAGCTGCTGACCTGTTCGATTGGTTGACCGTGAATGTGGGTATGGTTCAGTCCAGGTGGTGATTTGGATGTGTACATGACCAACTCTTTTGTTTTGTCTGTGTTTAGTTGGAGGTAATTGTTCTGACACCACTGTGAAAACTGTGAAATTGAGTCCTGATATGCTGTGATGGAGTTGTTGTTGTTGAGTAATCCAACTATGGCAATGTCATCAGCGTATTTGTAGTAAGTAGTGACAGGTGGGCTATTGCAGTCGTTGGTGTACAGGGTGTAGAGGGGGCTGAGAACACAGCCCTGTGGGGCACCAGTGTTGGTGATGATGGTTGATGATGTTGTTGAGCCAATTCTAACGGTCTGCGGTCTGTTGCTGAGGAAGTTATGAATCCAGTGAATGAGAAGTGGGGAGATGTTGAGGTAATGTGATTTCTTGATGAGCTGGTGACGTTGGATTGTGTTGAAAGCGGAGCTGAAATCAATGAAGAGGACTGAAGCAAAGTTTCCAGATGTCTGTAGGTGTTGAAGAATAGGATGGAGAAGGCATGCCACTGCGTCCTCCGTACCTCGTCTGGGTCTATATGCAAATTGATGTGGGTCCAGGTTTTGTCTGACAGTCGGCAAGATGAGGTGGAGGATTAATTTTTCCAAACATTTCATGATTATGGGTGTGAGTGCAATTGGTCGATAGTGGTTAGGCTCTGATGGGCGGGGTTTCTTTGGGATAGGTACAATGGTTGAGGTTTTCCAGAGGATGGGTATTGAGGCTGTCCTATATGATTCCCAGAAGATGGTGTGGAAAATGGGAGAGAGCTCCATGGCACAGAGCTTAAGCACCCTTGCTGGGATGCCGTCTGGCGCTGTTGCCTTGCCAGGTTTGCACCTGGCCAGCTGCTGTCTGACATCCTCCTCTGTGAAGGAGGGGTGTGTGGGTTCTTGGTGGGGGAGGGCGCTGAGCAAATCCTCACATATGGTAGAATAGTCATGGGTGTCAAACCGAGCAAAAAAAGTTATTTAGGGTGTTGGAGGAGGTTAATGGGTCTGGTGCTGTGATGTGGTTCTGTTTTTGTTTTTGTTCCTGTCCAGTTAGTATTTTGACTCTTTGAAAAGCTTGTTTTGTGTTCATGTTACTGAATTCTTGCTCCATTTTATCTTTATATTTCATTTTGGCTTTGGTGATGTCATTTTTTGTCTGTCTATTGAGTAGTTTGAGAGTGGCCCAGTCCTTCTGCTTAAAAGCTTTTTGTTTTTGTTTGAGACTGAGCTTGATATGGGGGGTTATCCAGGGCCAGTGTTGGTCAAGTTACTTGGAAATAGTAATTAGTTACTGATTACTGATTACTTCTCCAAGAAAGTAATCCAGTTACTTTACTGATTACTTATTTTCAAAAGTAATTAGTTACTTTACTAGTTACTTTACTAGTTACTTTACTTCAAAAACATGATGCACGACCTGAAAATGCTATAAAAGCAGACCTTTCAGCCTAATTCTATTCTTTCTGCATATTCCATCATCTAAAATTGAATCAAATTAAACATTCTCTTTTTTTAAACTTGTTTAATTAGTTTCAATATTTTAACTTTATGCACATTGCATCAACTAAAAATTTAATTAAATGCAACAGTCTCAGACTTGAAGAAAAATGTTGAACATTTAACCAATTTCTGCAGAGTCCACCATATTTTAACGAAATACACAAAGTCCTTCTTCTGTTAACTTATATTTCTGCATATTCCAGCATATAAAATGCAAATATTTTTTTTGTAAAATCCTCTATTCGATTAGATTCAAATAAAATATAGCAATAAACTAATTAAAATGAAAGTCTCTCATGACTGTATTCCAAATTATTAACAGTTACGTCTTTTAACATTAAAGAGCAGATTCGTTTTGTTTTTGTAAATCGTCAGATGTTTTTACCATTTCATGGAGTTTTCCTTTGTAGAAAGCCTTTCTTTAAAGTGAATTTCGTTTTGTATAAATTGTATCTTAATTTTAATAAATATTGCATCAACCAATTGCATGTATTTAATAAATAAAAAGCAAATATAGCAGACAATATAATAACCGTGCATTGAGGCAGAGGCGCGCCGCGTTCACTTGCATTGCATTGTTAAAAGCCTTTCTTTAAAGTGAATTTCGTTTTGTATAAATTCAATTATTTTTTTATCTTATTTTAATAAATGTTTCATCAACCATTTGCATGTATTTAACAAATACATGGCAAATATAGCAGACAATAACCGTGACATGGAGGAGCCGGCGCGCCGCGTTCACTTTCACTTTCATTGTTAACTAGAGCGCGCACCTCATAAATGAATGAAACTCAGCGTAGGCCTATGTCTCATGATACATTAGCATTAAATATCTTTGCTGCATCCTTTCTAGAACAGACAAGGGCTTTCTCGCGGCTCGCATCAGCATTTACGGATGATGAGTTTTGTGATGCGGTTGCGGATTAAATAAATAATAGGCTACCCAATTCGCGCAGCTCTATCGATAACAACATTGAACACTAGGCTACACAAATAGTATTTTTTATTTTTATTTAGGCGATTCATTTTCCATAGTGACATAGGAGGTGCCGGATCCAATAAAAAGGTTCTGTATCCAACGTCGGGCGTGTTCCGGCTCAAATTAAGCCACGACTCACGAGACAGTCTAACGAAACAACATCAGAGTAACGCAGTAACGCTGCCTCCTTACGGGAAAGTAACAGTAATCTAATTACTGTTTTTGCAATTGTAATCCCTTACTTTACTCGTTACTTGAAAAAAGTAATGGGATTACAGTAACGCGTTACTTCTAACGCGTTACTGCCCATCACTGTCCAGGGCTTAGAATTTGGGTATCTGGTGATGTTCATAGCTTATAGCGGAATAGTTTTGGTGATGCAGAATTTTATATAATCCGTTATTAGTGAAGTCCGCTCATCCAAACTTCCCTGAAAAACGTCCCAGTCAGTGCATGCAAGAGAGCCCTGCAACTGTGTAATTGCGTTCTCCGACCATTGGGTGATGCTGTGCGTTTGTGGCTTGATGCGTTTCAGTTCCGGTTTGTATTGCGGGAGGAGGAGAAGCCGAGTGGAGGGTGAGCCCGAGCGCTGAAGGCATCAGTTATATTGCCATAACACAAGTCCAGTGTGTTCTCTTTTCTTGTGGGGACATCCACATACTGTTGGAAGGACGGCAGTACATCACCGAGGATGCATTTATTAAAATCCCCTAATATAAACGCCGGTGTAACATAATTTTGACTCAAATGATTAGTTTCCCAGCCCTCTACTGGGAGAGAGCAGCTCAACCCATCTCCGGGTCACCCGTCTCCAGTGATTGTTTCACCGACCACTTAAACAGTGGTTGAGACGGGCGGTGTCATCCTCCTGCAGCAGACACAGTAGAGCAGGCTGTGCCGGAGTCTTTTTTCTTTTTTTGCAGGGGATGACACCCTTGGCGACGAGTAGACTGAGGGGCAGCCCACGAGGTACTCTGGTGGTACGTCGGGGGAAGCGCTTCAGTCTCCTGCTGACTGTGGAGAACTGCTGGGCCAGTTCTCAACAGTGTCGCCGAAAAGGCCACCTTATGAGATGGGAGCATCGAGAAAGCGTACTTTGACGAGCTCTCACACCTCTACAAGGACAGCCAGGGGCGCTTCTGGACCACCAAGGTCTGATCGAGGGCCAGCACTGTGACTTGAACATGGTCAGTCGACAAGCGCTGCTCAATCCCGGCTCAGAACTATCCTCGTGCAATAACAGTGCCTTGGCCTCGCATGCAGGGTAGAGGTGGCCTGCCAGAGACCCCACCATTGAGGGTAGTGAGAGAGGTGAAAACTTTATGCAGAATTTGGCACTTTTGGCGTTCCATATTTTGGCACCAATATAGCTCCATACTGCTAAGTTTTCAATGCACGTCCGAAAGACCCGGGAAAGCATGGCTGTCCGCTCTGAATCTGATTCAGCATAAGCACACACACTATTACAGTGGGAACTTGGCATCATCCTCATTTCCAGAACGAAACAGCCCCTCTCTCCGATGTAGCAATCGACATCTGCCCTCAGCTGGAGCCTGAATGAAACACTAGGTTCCTCCATTAAATTTTTTTGAAGGACCAGCAATCCCATCCAGAAGCTGCACAGCTTGTGATGCGCTAGACAGGGAGGGGCCCTAGGGGGTTGGTTCCCTGAAAGAGAAGCCCTCAGCTCTCAGGATCACCCAAGCTATTCTACTGAAGTAGACCTCTCCTGGTGGCGACCAGGAAGGGCACTAAAACGGAGAATAGACATGGGGACCGCGCACCTAGAGCGTCAAGCGAGCGCTGGGTTGCCATGACAACCCGCGCTGCAGCCCGGCAGCTCGACGGCACACTGCGTGTCGCTGGTGTCCCAGAGTGTCGAGCAGACCTGCAGCTGTGCTTTCACACACAAGCAGCGGCTGGCCAACAACAGAGGGGACTCAAGCTTTCCGGAGAAAGCAGAGTCAACCGGCGTGCCGACGTGGTCATGTTCTTCTTGGTACTGAAGCACGCAGGGGAACGGTCGCAGCGGACACAGACAGGAATGTGCAACCTGTCGTGCGCTCTCTCTTCACGGCGGTCTTACCAGCCGTAAGAACGGCTATTTAACGCTCTTGGCGCACCGTTACCAGCTGTGAAAACAGCTTTTTTGTTTTGCTCAGAAACACAAAAACAAAAGAGAAAAGAAAGTCGACCCCACTGCCGCGCTGTATCGCCCGCACCAGACACGAGAGATCTTCCTGAAGAGCTTGCTCGTTGTTTGATCACTCAAGATTAGATAGATTAAACAGCATCGGTTGGATGCATTGTTGTTGAACGCATTTGAATATGTGTACAGTCGCGTACTGCTGCTCATATATACCCGTGCTGCGAGGCTGAGCAGCTGATGCAAATGATTGCACGCCAATGTGTATTGGCTCGTTTAGTTTCACTCGAAGTAGATCGGCTCTCTAGCGAGATTCCTATTGGTCGGTTCACGACGTTCGTCATAGTGACCCGACTGATAGGGAACAGATGAATGTGTGCAGAAACTGATGAATGTGTGCATGGAGTGACAGATGCAGTGTACAGCTGTGGTTCCACTATTGACACACTTCACATTTCATTGGTTTATATTAATGTAAGCAGTGCGCGTTATTCTTTCAGAGACGAGAGAGACTGCGGGGGTTTATGGGACACACAGCATCAGATGAAGCTTTACAGCACAGAGCGTACGTCCAGCCTGCCATCGGGGACATCATGTCCTTCTCCGACAGCTACAGGTACAGTCATCATCATCATCATCATCATCATCACACGCTGTCAATCATCTGTCTGTTTATTGTGTGTTTGTCTAAAGAAAAAGCTTGATAAGATGTTGAGGAAACTGAAGCAGTGTTACATTTCAGCTGTATTGTAGCGGCAATATTCATACTTTTTTCACATCAAATATGAATAACAGTATGTACAGTGTTTATTATAAGTCAAGTCACCTTCTTTTATACAGTGCGTTCAACAATATGGACTGTTTCAAAGCAGCTTTACAGTGATAATAATGAAATTACAGTTTTGGCTAAGTTTTTGATCTAGAATAAAGTTATTGTTAGTTTTGATTGATTCACTTCTGTTGGAAAGATCATTAGCTATTAACTTATGGGCCGCTAACACGACACTGTTCTACAGAAAACCCTTAATGCGCTCCGGCCGCTCACTCGCAGGACAGCAGTGTTTGGTGCTCGAGAACGCAAACTCTGAAACAGATTCCACGGCGCAAGTTTTGAAAAATTGTGAAAAACATTATCATCTCTGTGTAAACTTCAAAAACGTGAATCTGTGAAACCGGCGACGGCGTGCACGTGCATATTATTTGTTTAGTCTATAGATGAACGCATTTGAATATGTGTACAGTACATGTAGTCTTTCTTTACAAATTGACATCAACAAATGACTCGTCTGGCCTGCCGAGGGTAGAACCCACAGCTCAGGACCCACTACTCATGAGTACTTAAATAAACTACTCTTTTACTCTTACTCTAGTTGTTTTTTGGACAAGTACTTTTACTCATACAATATTTTTTGGAAAGTAATGGTACTTTTACTTGATGATATTTTTTTCTTTACACCCCTGTGAGCCACATTAATTTAACAATATAATGATGTGGACAGAACAATTATTTATAATAAACACTGCAATATTTCATAAAATAAACAAGAATTGTCCATTTTGATTTCATTGGACTTGAAATGATTGAGGATCCTTCAGTTCTGCAGAAAACGCTGAAGAAACTGGAGGATTTGTTGGCTTTTAGGTCAGAGTTGCGCTCCATCCAGGTTGTGTTTAGATTTATCATTATGCTCTCATAAGTTTTACGTTTGTAATGCGTTTTTGTAAAGTCATAATTTAGTTGTTTGTTTCACTGTTTCTTTTTTTGATCAAAGGTTACTTTACACGAGCTTCAGAAACTCCGGCAAAACCAAAACAAGCCAATCTCACTCCTCCAGAATGCCAGAATAACCAGTAGCGAGTTCAGCTTTACGGAGAGACTCAGGAAGAGTTTCTGAATGTTAGTGGAGACATTTCTGTAGTTCATCATCATGTTGAACTTTTACACAAGTGTCCACAGTTCCTGAGGTGTTTATAAGACAGCGCTGACATGTTCTGGTCAACCGTGTTCAGTGCTCGTCTGTGCTCAACCACAGAACAGTTTTATGCTTTGCTGGATCTGCTCAGCGGCGCCGTGGGTGTAAACGTGCAGATAAAGGGCCGGTAATATTATAATAAGATCATCTTCCTACGTCAGTAGGGGAACGAAATCTGATTGGCTTATTTTTTTACATTCTTGCAGAGAAAGGCTCACCAAAACAAAGTTACTGGGTTCTCACTTCTCATATTTTCTGGGTTGGTAGACACCGTGTTCCCGATTATAGCACTTAAACATTGAAAAAGTCAGATTATCATGATATGTCCCCTTTAATAGTGAAAACGTAGACGAGGTAACAGAATAGCCCCAGCAGTGCTTGTTTTATGGTTAACAATAGTGTGTGTTGTGCTTTGCAGGTCTCCACAGTCTATCTCTGCTCATCCCTCGGACTCCGTGAGCTTCGCCCCAGTGTCTTCTGTCCCGTCTCAACACTCGCTCCCTGCGCCGAACGCCCACAGCTCTCCTCTCAGCGGGCCGAGAGCCAAAGCCCTGCAGCAGATGCTCAGCCTGGGCCCAGCGCTGGAGGGACTCGACTACCAGCCGCCGCCACAGAACCTCGTGGGGTTCGACGGAGAGACCTCGCAGGGGTCAGCGTCTACATCTCCCAGCGGCTTCTCCAGTCCTCACAGCGGGAGCTCACTCAGTATCCCGTTTCCCAGCGTGCTGCCAGAGCTGCAGTCCCCGAGTGCTCCTGACCCCCGAGCTGACGCTGCAGAGGTGCTCTCCAGCAAGCAGCTGACCGTGAACTTCGTCCAGGACACCTCCAAATACTGGTACAAGCCAGACATCGCACGAGACCAAGGTAAGAGCGACCCCCGTGACCTCTGGCTTGCGTTTCTGACTCTCATCTGACCTCTGGCTTGTGATTGACAGCTATAGCGTTGCTGAAGGACAGAGAGCCCGGCTCCTTCATCGTTCGGGACAGTCACTCGTTCCGTGGCGCGTACGGGCTGGCCATGAAAGTGTCCACAGCGCCTCCATCGGCACTGCAGCAGGGCAAGAGAGGTGAGCAGAGAGACATATCCCACACACACACACACACACACCTCCAGAGAAACCCAGCATTTCCTCGCGCATCGTTACCTGCTCATGCTGAACATATCAATCTGCTAGTCGTGACTGATGTTTCCATAATATTCAACAGTTAAAGTGTATTTTAACAGTTAAAATATTTTAAATATGAGGGAACAACAAAACACTAAACTTGGTTAAAGGGAAATTTCACCTCTGGAAAGATGAATGTGTATTTAAAATGGGTCATTTATGTAGAAGAAATGTGAAATTATTTTTGAATTCGGAGCCTTCTAGACTGAGAAAAGCCAGAAAATGTATTTGTGGCTCATGTGGATGAAAGACAACAACTCCCAGAATGCACTTGCTTCGCTGCCCTACGAGGCCACTCCCAAGCCTACCGGTAAGGGCGCAGTAAAACAACTAGGCTAGGCTACTAGTGAGTCTCCGTGACGAGTCTGCCCGGGATTTCAAGACAGCCCAAAATGTCCGGGATTCGGCTTTTGCAGTCGGAGATCATCATGTTCACTGCGGCGAGCGGGACGAGGCTGACGGCCGCGGGAGAACGGCGCGAGGCCGGTGGCGTGATTACTGATGAGCGGCACCTGTGAGACGCACCGGTCTCGTATCTCTCACGGAGGAGCGGGAATTTTCTTAGCAATGTTAAAACGCACATCAACCGATCACTTGTTTAGCGTTCATGTAAACACTACATTCAGATTCACCGATCGGGATGAGTTCAGTTAGATTGAAACAAAAGCTGTGCATGTAAACAATGAATCCGACTGCAGAAAGCAAAAGCCGAATCCCGGACATTTTGGACGATCTCAACGGCCGGGAAAAAGAGGATGGTGACCGCTACTACTCAGCTTTCTCCACAGAACAAGAGCCTGTTAGTTTAGCTTCCAAATAAAAGATGGCTGACACTATTTGTACATTCTGTAAGTAAGATCCCCCCTCTATGGGCGGACTGAAAACATGCAGATCTAGCGCCTCCTACTGGCTGGAGTCTCTAGCCTCTGGACAAAAAAGCCTCCGATGATGCAAAATTATGATTTTTGCGTCATCTGAGGATTTTTTACAGACAAAAAAAAAATAATATCTCGTCTCAGGGGGATATGAGGGAGGGAAGCACGGTAATTTGAAAATACTACAGGTTTTCTACTGATACAAAGCTTAATCTGCTAAATCCTGAAGTATCCCTTTAAGGTATTTATCTGACAAAATTATTTAGCAAAGATCACAAACTACAGCTACAGTTTTTATTTTCCTATGCAAAAAAATCATAGAAAAAAAACCTGGCAGGAGAAAAACATTGACTACAACATAATCAGTTATTAATGTTTTGTTGGTTCGCTCTTGTTTTGCATGTTCATAATTTCTGGCCAAAAAATGTGTCGCACAATTGGGCAAGTTTCATTACATTATCACAAATAAAACAATCGACTCAAAGCACAACTATGCAATGTTACAAAATCAAAAAATATATATATTTGAATAAATGGTGAAGAGTTAAATATTCATTAGCCCGACATCACTTTGGGTCGTACTGATGTGTGTGATGTTTCAGGAGTCGACCCGTCCAGCGAGCTGGTGCGGCACTTCCTCATCGAGTGCACGCCGAGGGGCGTTCGGCTCAAGGGATGCCCCAATGAACCCTACTTCGGTGAGTCTACCAAACCTGCCACAGGTGGTCATGTTCATATATACACGAGTACTGCTCACATCAGCTGTGTGTGTGTGTGTGTGTGTGTGTGTGTGCTACTCTTCAGGCAGTCTGACGGCTCTGGTCTGTCAGCACTCCATCACTCCTCTGGCTCTTCCATGCCAACTCATCATACCTGACAGAGGTACAGCAGGACAACTTTATTTATATGTTATTAAATTGTAATTAAATTCAAATTTGTTAGACACTAGGGGACACTCTTGGGAGCCCTCAAACACCTCTGACAAAATTCAGAAAAGGCCAATGAAGTTGACGTGTGGAATTTGCATGCCTGGATGCTCCCCGGATATAAGGCTACAAAAGGAGGCCAGCGTGCACCACACGTTCAGGATTGTGCTGAGGAGCTGAGACAGTGTCTCGACCACTTCAGCGGGAGTGCAGAGTTGTGGCAGGAGGGACACAATGTCTCCTTCCCTCCATCAGGGAATGGAGGATACAACAGTTATCGAGATGCTCCCTATCTGTCAATCACTTCGATGTTGTGTCGAATGAGTGAGACACAGGGGTCCCTATACGAAATGCCACAACTTCTGAACTGTGTCACGAGAAAACCGAACAATGGAAGAATATTTTATATGAGATCACCGTTAAGTTATCACTAGATATAGAGCACTTAGCCAGATGACAACGGCTAATCTAAAAGAGGCATACCATAAGTAATGGGCCTGGTAGGGAATTCCTCCACCGAACTCACTACCGATGAGTGCAAGTAGGTAGAAACAGATGTCCTGGATTTGCCAAACCTGGGGAACTCTCTGGGACGATAAGGCGCACGTTACCACCTCAGAGAGGGGGAGCGCACCCACGCAAGCACTACACCTGACCAGTTGTACAAGTTTTTCCCAAGACTCGAGACAAAACTGGTTCCCTGGGGAGATTATAAAATCTCTCAAAGGTGTTGGGTGTGGATCATCCCGCAGCTCTACAGTTGTCTGCTAATGAAGACCCGTTCGCCAAACACGATGCGGGCGAGTTTGAGTGTGACCCACAGTCCAAAGTGAAAGTGTAGTCGGCTATCCGGCATCTGGCGAAACAAAAAGGAAAAGAAAACTAAACTAAACTCCTCCTGTACTTCCTTTGGGAGTGGCGGCATAACCAGTCCTAGGGCGGGCAGGTCAGCGGCCCTGGGTCACTGGTGGCCTGCTGACGGGTAAGTGGACCGTTGAGGTCTGGCTGATGGTCCAGGCTGCTTTAGCCCTCAGCAATGAGCAGCCAGTGCTTGGGCTCGGGCTTTCAGGGGTCGTGGAGCAGCGTGATGATTTAGAGCGCCAACTTTTGATGAATTTAGGCAAAATCTACACACGCAAATAGACAGTGCAGTAAAATAAAGACCTAAATGTGTATTTTGGACTTTTTTTCAGCACAAGTCTGAAAGAAGACATGTTATTGAAGACAAATAGCCCAAAATTGACCAGTGAAAAAAAACTATGTTTTTGCCTGCCGTGTCTCGCCTTAATAGCCTGCTTTTCTTACTGTTGAGAACTGCTGAGGTAGTCCCCGACAGTTTCACCGAATAAGCCACCTTTGGCCATGGGGGCGTAGAGAAAGTGCGCACAAGGTTTGCAAGGTTCGAAAGTGCTCCACAAGGTTCAGCTATAGGTGGCTCTCCTGGACCAGAAGTGTGGACATCACCCGACCCAGTGCCTGTGCCATGACCTGCCTAGCCCGTAGTCTGTCGCTGAGCGTCAGAACAAAGCTTAATGTGTGGCGCAAACTGGCCTCTTTTACACCCGTGTGTCCGGGGAGTGGCCCGGCATGGATAATCTGAATACGTCAGAGGTGTTTTTGGGCTCCCAAGAGTCGAAGCGAGTGACAGAAAGGGAAACAAAGCATTCAAAACATTGAATCAATTGATCAATTGTTTCACAAAGCAATTCACAGTTTTGAAGCATTGCAACTCCACAGGCTGGTGACCTCTGCTGGTCAGAACAGTGTAAATGCAGCAAAAACTCAAAGGCTAAAAAACACATTCAACACCTCTTAACAACCAATGGACATATTTAGTTGACAGTGTAATCTATTAAATCCAATTATCAAAATCATCTTATACCATAAAACATAAAGTGTCTGTATAATCTTCTTTTGTTTGTTTTGTGGAGAGCTTGATTAATCAGCCCAATAACTTCAACTCTTCCATTTTACAAATGTCTGTGTAATTAAATGTCTACAAAGGGGGAACAAATGATCCAAGATCAGGTAAAAATCACATATTGACCCTGGTTCATTGGTTCACAGAGATCATTGCCCATTAGTGGAGAACCAAGCCTTGTTCACTAAAATCACATGACTGACAGTTTGAAACACAGTCTGGTTTCAAACAAATGGTTCGCAGAGGTTTCGAAGTTTCACAAAGCACTCATCGCTGCTCTAGATTAATGGATGTTTGATCACATGAGTGTTGTTTCTCTTCAGATCCTCTAGAGGAGGCTGTTAGCGCATCTTCACAGTCCATTACCAATTCTGCAGCTGAACTCTTGAAACAGGGAGCAGGTGAGTCCAAAACACATCCGCAAACAATACTCAATAACTGAGTCATCACATGGATCAGTGACCGATTCCTCAGTCGGACAGATGACTGCTAAAGTCTCTCTGACGTCAGGTTGCTTGTGTGCTGTGTGTTCTCCAGCCTGTAACGTGTGGTTTCTGGGCTCGGTGGAGATGGAGTCTCTGACGGGTTATCAGGCGGTGCAGAAGGCCACCAGTGAGATCCTGAACACGCACTCGCTGCCGTCCTCCACCGTAGTGCACTTTAAAGTGTCCTCGCAGGGAATCACACTCACCGACAACCGGAGAAAGTAACTCGCTCTTACCTTACCTTACATCAATCATTACCTTGCATCCATGCATTTTATTCAAAGAGACTTGCATCCGAGCTACAGTCAAACCAGAACTTATTCAGACTCCTTCAACATTTCTCACATCATCAGTTTATTTGCTATAGTTTAGACAATGGTGATAAAATATGAGCAGAACTCAGAGTTATGAACTTTGTTATTTGACAGGTTTTGTCCATCCTTCTGTTAGACTGTCTCACACATGAATTATGTTGAATATCTGTCAGCTGGTAAATTTAACTACACCAATAGATAATACCAGTTTAGCTCAACCAGTGACCAAGCAATGCTTCATTGTGTTCAGTGTGTGTGTGAAAAGAGCATTAGCAATTACAGACAAAACACTTCAGCAGAACATGATCAGGAAATTGTCTGGATAATTTTTGGTCCCAAATGTTTATAAATGTTACTGGTAGTCACTGTATGAAGAATTGTTGGGTATAATATGTCACAGTTTACTTTATTCTGATGAAACCTGTTGTCTTTCTAGACTGTTCTTCAGAAGACACTATGCTGTCGGCACAGTCATATTCTGTGCGCTGGACCCTCAGGACCGCAAGTGAGTCCATCAGGACTTTCATATACTTTATCTTGAGTTTCTATAGGCGTTTTCACTGTTTCTCCGTGTTCTTTCACAGGTGGAGACGAGACGGCTGCAGCTCAGCGAAGTGAGTACGGCTGTGTTTCAGGTGTTACCCAGAACGGGTCTGTTCTCATTCATCATGTTAACAGGAGTAACAGTTCTTCCCCCCCCCGGCAGGGTCTTTGGGTTCGTGGCACGGAAAGCGGGCAGCGGCATGGAGAACGTGTGTCACCTGTTCGCGGAGCACGACCCCGAGCAGCCCGCCAGCGCCATCGTCAACTTCGTCTCCAGAGTCATGATTGGCTCACAGAAGGTGTGATGTCAAGAAGAGGGCGTGGCCTGGCGAGACTAAACAGATTTCCCCCAATGAGCTGAAAGACGTGGGACTCTGGGACTGGTTTTGATCACATGACAAACCTTCTGAAATGAAACATGTACATTGTTTTGTATATTTTTGTATTGAAAGTGTATGTATCGTGGACACAGACTCAAAGGAATTATTCTTATTGAAAATAAATCTCAATATATGTGTATGACCTTTTTACATTTATTTTCTAGGTTTCTGTGATTTAATTTAGTATGCTACTACTGATGACATAAACCAAAAACATCTTTATAATGTCATTGCATTGTATTTTATCACCTTTTTTACTCGCAAATCTCCATTTGCCAAGTTTTCGAAAGAAAAAAATCTGAATTGTTTATACGTCATATCTAAACAAATGTTATGCATATAAAATAAGTTAAAATGTCTAGTTTCTTTCGTGATGTCTTCAGTACTGACAGAATCAGTCCTCACTTCTGCTTCTCCATTTCATCTGATTTCTCACTAGAGCAGCTCAATGAATATGTGTGATTGTGAACTGATTTTAGTTTTACAGACTTTGTGTATCTGAACTTTTCTTCTTATATGCAGTTCTGCAGTATTTGTGAAGGTGAGGCGGCTGGATTTTCACTGTCATGTAGCTTCGGTTATGTGATGTACTGGAATATCTATATTAGGTTTGTTGAGAATTGGGCTTGGTTTTATGACTTCTGTGGATGAATGGATTCTTACGCACTCAGATAACACAGAACTGAGCCAGTGAGCGGCTGTCACATGTAAAGCCTTTTATGCATTAATGTACTGATGATTTTACACACTACAGTGACACACACACACACTACCTTTAAGGGCTCTGATTATTTATACTTGATCTTGTTGAAGTCACTGGTGATTTTCACAACCACACACACACTCAATCTCTGAATACTGAACAGAAATAAATGGAAGATGTGTGTTTTGATTTCCAGTTTTCAGTACTGAATGTCTGTTACTTCATCTGTGTCCTTCAACCTGAAAAATGAAGAGTACAGACAGAAATGGTTATGTTTTATTGATTAATTTCCAGGTTGCAGACAGTATTCACATTTTAACAGTAAAGCTCCACACAGGTTTGTCATTTAAAGCGATACTCCAACAAGTTTAAAGTGGTTACGGGAACTTTAACATTATTTCTGCTATACGAGTTTCAAGACGTCACCTGGCGGGCTTTTGTGCTGCTAATCGCCAGAAGAACTTCTTGCTAGCGTTTTGAGTAAACCTTTGACAATCTAACATATCATTTTAATAAACCGATCTACACACATAATATCCAAGTGATGTTTATTTATAATGAAGCTATAATCGTGAGTTGGCTGACAGTGCTAGCGTTAAACACAGCTGATCTGCTAATCAAAGTCTCCAGGATCACTAAAAGCTTCCCGGTGTTCTGGAGCAACACTCACCAGCTAAACTAACCAGTGTGAAGTCTTCATTTTATAATGCATTCATAAACTATTCTAATTGCTTCACCTGTAGCCAGAATATGACTTTTTTTTTATCAGTGCTTAGAAATGCAAGAACTGCGAGTGCATCTGATGGAGAGATTGAGAAGTTCATCAATCGATTCGGACAGAGACGGTGAAGAAGTCCGGGGGAAGCACATGTTCTCAGTCCGGGGGAAGCACATGTTCTCAGTCCGGGGGAAGCACATGTTCTCAGTCCGGGGGAAGCACATGTTCTCAGTCCGGGGGAAGCACATGTTCTCAGTCCGGGGGAAGCACATGTTCTCAGTCCGGGGGAAGCACATGTTATGGCCAACTCATGGGGGAGTGGGTGGGGGGGGGCCATGGAAAAAACAGGGTGTACGGGTCAAAATGCAAGTATATATTTTTATTTTGGCAAACAAGACTCGGACCGGCAAGTGTACCATTCTTGCCGGTGTGATTGTGGCCCAATGCCGGCAGGTTTGCAGTTCTTCAGAGTTCTTCATTGCTCGGGCCAGTGTATTTGGGCCGATTCTGGGGAGTCATTCATCCCGTGTCTGGCAACCGCAACTGGGCCGAGATATTTCTTCTGGCCTGCCGGATCTGGGCCATTATCGGGGGAAATAGTTAAGGCTAACTGGGTAATTGAACTGATGAACGCAAATAGTGGAAGTGATGGTTTAAGGTTTCAAATATTTATCAACTGGGCTCGTGTGGATCACCTTTGTTGATTTTATGCATCCAGACGGGATCATTCTCTTCTACAGGCCAAAGGTCTCTATATTAAAGGGATCACCCAAAAATGAAAACTTTCCCTTAAAGGGATAGTTCAATTTAAAATTAAATTAGCCCATGATTTACTCACCCTGAAGCCCTCCTAGGTGTAAATGACTTTCTTCTTTCATACGAATACAATCAGAATTATATTAAAAAACGTCCTGGCTCTTCCACGCTTTATAATGGCAGTGAATGGAGGATCAGACTTTGAAGCCCAAAAAGTGCATCCATCCATCATAACAGTAATCCATACATCTCTGGGGGGTTAATAAAGACCTTTAGAAAGTGATGCGCTTCTGTGAGAAAAATTCGATTCGGCGAAACAGTAACACTTAACTTCTGACGTAATGGCGCACGCAGAAGCTCAGAGGACAGTGCGTTACTGTGCGTTCACACTGGCGTATTCGCGTCTACCGCGCCGCACTCTACGCCTCATTCGCGCCGCAGGAATTTTTTACGCGCGTAATGCGTCTTTGCATTGACTTAACATTGAAATCACTCGCACCTGAAGCGCTATTCGCGTCCGGTGTGAACGCACCATTAGAATTTGATGTGGTCGCATTTGTGCGAGTGCATGGTCATGCACACAGTTAAATTTGCGCGTGCAAAACATAACGCCATTTTATCCGTAACTGCTGCAGTCCTTAATTTTTTGTGTTCAAAATGAACAGAATTTATATAATTAACGAGTACATCATGAATCCATTTTCCAAACGGTGTTTTTTGTCTTATCCTGAATCACTATGTGAAAAATTCGTAAATTTCCTGAATTCCAAATGGACTATAAGTCATATTAAATTGAAAAAATTGAGACAACTATTCATCAGCATGCATTGATTAATCTATGTTGTAGCAAAAAAAAAAAAAAAAGTACGACCAAATCATGTGCTCTAAGTGAAACTTAGAAAGTTGGTAGCACCAGTGCAACCAGTGTAGAAGTTAGTCTGGAGCCCTGCACGAATTCGATGTCTAAAAGGAGAATTTATAAAGAGAAATGGTGGAGAACTTCGATATAAGAGAAGGAGCTTGAGTTTGTTGCTCAGCCTTATTTGTTTGTATCTATTATTAAACCTACGCTACTCAGGGGTTACTCTTGTGGCGTAAGTCGACTTGCACAGACCGTCTGTCGGAAGCTTTAAATATTAATAGTTTATTACAGAAACGCATCGCTTCATAAGGCCTTTATTGACCCCTGGATCCCTGTTATGATGGATGGATGCACTTTTATTGGCTTCAAAATCTGATCCTCCATTCACTGCAATTATGAAGCTTGGAAGAGCCAGGACATTTTTTAATATATCTCTGATTGTATTTGTCTAAAAGAAGAATGTCATATACACCTAGGATGACTTGAGGGTGAGTAAATCATGGGATAATTGTCATTTTTGGGTGAACTATCCCTTTAATTCATTCCAGACACAAGACTTTCATTCATCTTCAGAACACAAATCTTTCATCGTTTTTATCCATCCATTGAAATCAACATTTTAATGCTACAAAAAAAAACAAGGACATATCCATATGCAAACTGCATGAAGTGCATATTCTGACTGCAAACAGATCATTCATAAAGTGGGGAGCACTTCAGCCGGTTTACAGGAGTGATTAGCGTGCGCATCATACACACGGTCAGGGGTGTCCATCACGCTTCCAACAGGGAACTCTTTTACCCTTGGAAAGATCACTTTTCAGTTCTTTGTGCATATCTTTTCAATAGCAAAAAAAAAAACTTTGAATGCTCAAAACCCCTTGAACGTTAACTCTTTATTATTTGGGACCAGTTTATCTGGATTTAAACCTATGCACTGAAAGCGTTGAAAAGAAGCGTGCTCACGTTGACTGCTTTGAACAGTTATTAGTGCTATGTCTCTTTAGAGCACTTGATGTGCTGAAACTCTTCCCACACCGAGGGCATGGGTACGGCTTCTCTCCTGTGTGCACTCGCGCATGTGTCTTCAAGTTTCCTGCCTTGGAGAAACTCTTCCCACATTGGGAACACTTGTGAGGTTTCTCTCCTGACTTGTGAGGTTCTTCTACTACTACATGAATTCTCCTGTGCTCTTTCAGACAGTTGGCACTAGTGAAGATATTCCCACACTCGGAGCACACGTGAGCGTTCACTCCTGAATGTAATTTCTGGTGCTCTTTCAAATAGTCCAGTCGAGGAAATCTCATTCCACAGAAGAAACACAAGTAAGGCCTCTCGTTCGCATGGGTTTTCATGTGCGTCTGTAAGCTTTCTGCCAGACGAAACTGTTCACCACACTGATCACAGTCGTGGTGACTTTCTCCAGCGTGAGAGCTCATGTGTTTCTTGAAGTTCTGTGCCCATCTGAAAGTCTTTCCGCACTGACTGCATGTGTAAGGTTTCTCAGAAGAGTGAATTCTCAGGTGACTCTGAAGGTCTCCTTTACGTTTGACACTCTTTCCACACTCATTGCAAGTGAAAGCTCTCTCTCCCGAGTGAACTAATGTGTGCTTTGAAAGGTTTGTTTTCTTTGAGAAACTCATTCCACATTGATGGCAGCTATAAGGCCTTTCACGTTCACCAGTGTAGTTTTGTTTGTGTGTCTTAAGGCTGCTGTTAGTTTTGAATGTCTTTCCACACTGCTCACATTTGAACGGCTTCTCTCCAGTGTGAAATCTCATGTGAGCCTTGAGGTTTCCTCTTTCATTGAAGCTCTTCCCACATCGATGGCATTTGAAAGGCATCTCTCCAGAGTGAATTCTCATGTGAGTTCGAACGTATCCTTTATATTTGAAACGCTTTCCACATTGAGGGCATGGGAACGGCTTCTCTCCAGTGTGAACTCTCATGTGAGCCTTAAGGTTTCCTTTTACTTTGAAAGTCTTTCCACATTGAGGGCAGGTGAAAACATCTCCTTCAGGCGTTTCAATCGGTGAGCTATTAGAAGAATGTTGAAACTCGTGTTTCTCCGCTTCATTCAGCTCTTGGCTTTCTTCTTTAACTTCCACCAGGTCTAAAATGAATACATACACAAGTCAAATTAAGCTGAAATTTAATTGAAAGTGATTGAACTCAGGAATGGACACCAACCTCTTAGTTCCTCTTTATCTTCATCTTTGCATGCCTCATTCATGTTGTCACTCTCCTCTCTGACAACCTCCATTTCAATGTTTGCAATTGTATAACCTCAATATTTGATTGAGCTGAACTTATTCTTCTGTAACGTGTTTTACTGCGCATCTGAGTGGTTTGTTCACTTGTAAAAAGGTGGGAATGTTCCTGCCTTCACCGATGAACTTCTATGGCTTCACTGCAGATGTGAATCATAATCGCTGTGTAAATTTGAACTGTTGGAGTAAAGAAGTTAGAAAGACATTATTAGTATTCAATATGCAGAAAACAATCCAAGCAATACTGCCCATATCCTACACACTCAATCTAAAAGTTGTCCTCCTACAACCCTCTACTACAATACAAGTATATGGAAGTAAAATAATGACAAATGTATTGGAAATACAAAAGCTTGTTGAGTTGTCTTGCTTTTTTTTCTTATCAGTGCAAAAGAGAGTCAAATAACTCTTGTCGATTTTTGTCATACAGGCCTGTGTTATACATCATTCAAAACTGGTTAATGTCTTCTTTTATTTACACACTCATAATAAAAAGAAAATCTTGTTTTTCGTAAAATAAAGAAAATAAACATGATGTGCATTCTGCAACGTGACAGAAAATGACCTGTAACTCAGCGAATGTTCGTCACACACACTTGAAACGTGTGTCGTAACACTTGTCTCTATTTTTAAATTATGTAAATTATATCAAAAACAAATATTCTCAGTTTAAGTAATCCGTATGAAAGCAACGACATGTACAGTTTCTCAAACGCGTCCCAATGAACTCCACTCCTAATGTGACCACACGCACGCGCGCTCGAGCATTGACATGCAAATGTCCACGTGAAGGAACACAGAGCTGTTAACGCCCTCATCACCTCAAAACAGAGATTCAGAGACTCCAGTAACGTACTCCTCTGCTTTTCATCGAGTTTGGAAGACTTGTGCTGTGCTGTTTACCTGGATTACCTCAGAAGAATTAGAAGAACGCGATTTGAAGATGAGAAAGATTTTTAAGGTAAGACATCCACTCATAATAGTAAGCATGTTATTGTTATATAAACTTTACATTGTAGCAACTAGTCAAACTGGTGCCAGACTAAAATGTACGTTATGAAATGAGATTGGAGTAAAAACATGAAGCCTAATGCTACATTTATATACATGTGCAAAACGCACCAAACATTAGGCTTCATGTTTGTGAATGTATGTTTACTTTTCCATGTATGTTATTGTTAATCCATATATTTTTCTCTAGTGTAGTGTTTCTGAAGTGTTAATTTTTAACGATTTATAGGCCGCCTGGCTATAGGCTATTGTTATTATTATTTTATACAGCCCTACACGGCACAACATACAGTGATCATTATATATATATATATATATATATATATATATATATATATATATATTAGCGGGGGGGGGGGGGGGGGTTATCGATTCTTAGATGCATCGTGATGCGGACGTGGACGATTCTGAACCGATTCACAAATGCCAAAAATAGATTTAAAAAAAAATAAAAAAAAATTTGTATATATATATATATTTATATATATATATATATATATATATATTTCATTGAAATCGTGAAACATTACCTGGTCAATACCACCCCCGACGCTTATATCCTACCGAACCGGTACCGGTGTACAGGGTGGGTATTTACGACAGTGCAAGTATTCCACATCGACTCTAGGGGTCGCTGTTTGACAAAAACACAATTTCTACATAGTGTAACTTTAACATTTCAGAAGTTTTTATTTTTGCCAAATATCCTTTTAAACTACAAACAAAATTATGTGGATAGAACTGAGATCCGAACTCCTGATTGCTTGAAGCTCCGCGATGCACATGTTGAAGCGTTGACCGCGCAGCTATCGTCTGAACTGTGTTTTACGCACTTGAGCTTAACCTCATATGCTTCCGCAAATGTGTGACATTTTTCTATTGCAAAGTTTTATGTTGAAATGTTTTCTTTATTTATTAAAGTAAATGATGCATAACAACCTACTGTACACCCATACGTGTAGGAGTCATTATACGTGTCCCCATATGACATGCCCCCCCACGTTTCAAAATCTAAGTTTTGTCCCCCCCACTATTTAGGTATTTTATAGGTAATTTGAAACAAAACCTAATAGCGCGTACTGACAGATCACGTTCCTTCATCGTTTTGTCGCTATGGTTACATGCGCACACACACACACACACACCATTGGCGGTGCGCTGTCATCTGTCAGTTGTGCATTTACCCAAAATCTCCTGAATGAACTTAAAACCCATCATGTCACTGGATGAAATCAAATCGACTAGCAAAAATACAGGAGGCCGCCTTACAAACAAGTGTGTGGAGGATAGTCATTTCGCCGTAAGGTTTTGATGGCGTCATTTATTTCTAAGGAGGGCAACACTCCAGTCCAGGAGGTGGCGCTAATGCACCTAAAACGGTTTATTTATGTATGCTTCGGCAGCCTGTGTTTATTTCTTGTAAATAACGTAACGTAGGAAAGGAAACGTGGAAGTTAAAATACTGAAATAAATACTGATAACATATTTTGGGCAGTTTTGTGTGCATTTTGGCGGTTTTTGAACAGTTTTTGGGCTGGAATTCATCAGCTGGATGGTTGACGTTACAACAGAATAACGACAGCATTCAGAGACTCACTTTGTATTTGAGGTAGGAGTAGGGTAGGCTAATTCAGCCGATGAAATGGCAGATTGATGGTTTTCAGTTTGATCATCAGTTTTGTTGTATTTTGAAACTGTCAAATATAGCCTACTTAGAAGCAAACTATCTAATTGTATGTTGTGTAAAACAGGCAAATGTTAGCTACTTAGCTAGATATATATACACTATCAAAGCTGATGAACAGTCAAGAGTGTGTGAATGTGCCATTGATACGTGTCCATAAACTATGTAGAAATAACATTATTAGTCAAAATTTTTACACAGAGATGAGCATCCTACAGTACTTTAAGAGGAAGAGGACCGAGGAGAACGAGCTTGTAAGTTTTATGGATAGCTACATACAGTATATTCTAAAATTCACATTTAGCACTTGGCACTTTAGATCAATAAAATTAGGCCAACGGCATGTCATCAGAGTTTGCATTGAAACCAGTTCTGTGTCCTGTCTTCAAACATTTGTTACTTTACTAGACAGGAGATGAAGAGACCACAGAACAGGGAGAGTTAAGGCCAAGTGAGACACAGGTAATGGGAATATGACAGAATACTCATTTCATTTGTGTAGGAGAACAGAATGTTTGTACTGTGTCCAGCTAATTTAACTAGTTGTTCTTATGATTATATTTGAATGTAAAATGAGTTCTGTGTCCTCAAACATTTGTTACTTTACTAGACAGGAGATGAAGAGACCACAGAACAGGGAGAGTTAGGGCCAAGTGAGACACAGGTAATGGGAATATGACAGAATGCTCATAGTCTAGGATAACAGAATGCATTGGTACTGTGTCCAGCTAATATAACTAGTTGTTCTTATGATTATATATATTTGAATTAGAGATGCACCGAATCCTAATTTTTGGGGTTCGGCCGAATACCGAATCCACTGGTTAAGATTCTGCCGAATCCGAAACCAAATCCTACTCCCATCCTCAGTCAATTTAACACAGTAAACACATTAATGAATTAAACAACGTCCACAGCAGTGGATTTTGCATTTTATTTTATTTTAACTGTAAAAAAAAAAAAAAAAAAAAAAACTAGCATTTTAATAGCGGCGATGTGTATTGTTTAGGGTCCTTGCCACCACGAGACAAATCGTCATCGCAAATTGAACATGTAGCTCGACTTGAATTGCCTTCTTTTGACTGAAAGTACTGCCAAACAACACTTTTTCTGCTCACGAGTTCCATCTTCACTTTCTCACAGCCGACGTCATTCGAATGGTCCACTACTGTAACGAGTGGAAATAAGGTGTGGCCCCTTTAAGTGCTGCGCGCACCCTGTTGAACTGTCTGCAGTCTGTATTGTATGCGCCTCGAATACCCCATATATGCGGGTCATTTCTGTTTGATGCTCATTATTACCTTATTTTGTTTATCAATGCTGTGGACGGTAGGACAGACAGTTACGCGAGTTCGATTGGGGAATAAAGTGCGAGTTGTGAGATGTCAATCGCCTCAGTGAGTCTGTCTGGCCTTAATAACTTTAGCTATCCCTGTTTTTCTTCCTGACAACGCGTTACACTACGTAAACACCTTCCCGTAATCAACGGCGGGGTGACGTTGACCAGCGTAGCGTGCGTAATGCAAGCATAGAGTGCAAGCCTAGGGTTCGGTTCGGTGGGAAAAAATTCTAAGGTTCGGCAGAAACCGAACCCCGTTAAAAAGCCCAGTATTCGGCCGAATCCGAATCCTGGATTCGGTGCATCCCTAATTTGAATGTAAAATGAGTTTATCGCTGAAGCTTTATTATGATAAGCTACATAGGGCCCTTTGAAATCCTTTTTTTTTTTTTTATTTATTCCAATTTTGCCAGATTCTGCGATATTCCACATTTAACAGCTGATTCCATTTTTATTATTTCCGCCTAACTGCATCGCGGAAATCAAAGGGCCCTACATGCAAAGATTACCTTTCTAAGTAAAGTGGCTTTTTATGATAATTTATAGAGTTTGATTTGTGTTATTTTGTGTACATTCTATAGAGCAGCCAGAATTGACAGAGCATCAAAGGCCATATCAACCTGAGGAAGGATGTATCATTCAGCAGCAGCTTGCAAACAAGACACTTAGTTTCCAGGATAGATGGTACAAGAACCACACCTCAGTTCTCTGAGGACCACGCGAGCCTCTACCAGAGGAGACGTGATAATATCTCACAGGCGCACCACCTTCGGTCAGACGGTCCTGTCTGTCCAGGGTGAGAACCTGTGGAATAGTCTTCCTCTGAATGTACTACATATAGCTCTTTTAAGGTCCAATTGAAGAAATGGCTATGGGCAAATCAAAGTTGCACACATTAGTATGTTTTATCTTTTCTTTTTTTTTCTTTTTTTTTTAACTGTTCTATTTTTTAATGTGTATATGGATGAGTGTTGTAAAGTTGAATATAGTCGTGTGTGAATATTGTATATAGGATTTAGCTAAATTATAAATTGACTGTAGATGTAAATTTTATTCTGCAATGTCTTTGTGAGCCTTTTTGTGAGCTGTGTGATTCTAACCCATGGGACTACGGATGGAAATTAGCCCTCGGCTATAATCCGGCATGTTTACATGCATGTTTTACATGTTTTGTTCATTAACATGCACTGTCCCAATCAAATAAATAAAAATAAAAAACATGGCTACACTACTGTCCTGATGTGAGAGGTATACTCTGTTTCTATTGCATGAAAGCATTGCAAAAATCAGACAAGTTCCCTTGCTAAAAGTGTAGATCAGTTATTTGTATCTACAGGATTCCAAAACTGGAAAAAAGCAATAGAAAAATTTAAATCACATGAAATAACACACATCAGGCAAAATCAATAGACACAGTTATCATCAGAAAAGGCTCTTCAGCAACAGCAGGCAAGGTCTCATCTGCTAAAAATCGTTAGCTCATTGCAGTTTCTTGCTAGACAAGGTACTGCTATTCGCGGTCATAAAAACAGTGAGGGAAATTTCAGGCAGCTCCTTCGTCTCAGGTCAGAGGATGTTGAGGGACTGGAGAGTTGGATAGAGAGAAGGTCGTATTTTCTCAGCCCTCAAATTCAAAATGAGATTTTGCAGATCCTGTCTTTAAACATTGTGCGGGAGATGGCATCTGCTGTGCGGAACTTGCCGACACTCCAATATTCCATCATCATGGATGGCACCCAAGATGTTGCAGGGGTAGAGCAGGAGTCAATCTGCATACGGTATGTGGACCATGATCGAATACCTCATGAAGAGTTTGTCGGTCTTTATGAAGTGTCTTCGACCACAGGGGAAAATCTGGCTAGTGGCTAGAGTTGCCATTGATGTCCTCCAGAGAATGAATTTGCTGATATCTGGTCACTGTGGGCAAACGTACGATGGAGCTGCAAACATGTCTGGCAAGACTGGTGGAGTGTAGGCCAAAATCAAGGAGATTCAGCCTCTTGCCCTCTATGTCCGTTGTGGCCCACATTGCGTCAATCTTGTAACACAGGCTGCCTGCAGTTCATCCTGTGTGGTTATGGAGGTCATTGGTCCACAAACTTGGAACTCTCTTCAACCAGTCAGGCAAGTTTAAAACGATATTTAAAGAGATTGCCAAATCAGAACATGGGAACATCAAAACACTGAAGCCCTTATGCCCTACCAGATGGGTTGTCAGGATGACGGCAATTCGAGCTGTTTTTGGGCAGTATGAGGCAGTGCTACTCAGTCTGGAGGAGATGGCTTCATCTGGTTACTCTGAAACAACAATCACAGCTAGGGGGCTTTTGGAGCGATTGCAAAAGGGGACCACGGTACTTGGTCTTCTTGCTTGTGAAGTGATTGGAGAACTAGAGTGTCTGAATTACTCCCTACTCTTCAACAGGAACTGTCATGGGCATGACGGCAGCTGTGGACTGCGTGATGTCAACTCTGAAGGCAAAGAGGTCAGATGAAATGTTTCACCTTATACACACAAGGGCCACTGAGCTAGTCGCCAGCACAGGTATTGAACCTATCCAGATGCCACATGTCAGAAAGCCACCCAAGCGCTTCACAGGAAATGCAACAGCATTTGTCCCAGCTACCACTGAAGAGCATTACCGCATTGACTTGCTGGAAAATGCTGGATACTGTGGACATGCAACTAACCAAGCACCTTGAACAGAGTAGCCTGCAAGTCCTGGATGAATTAGCGTGCTACTGACTGGAAAGATGCAAGATGTTGTCAGCCAATATCCAGAGGTAGATCGGCATTCACTGGAAGGTACAGCTGCCAATGTTCAAGCTTCAGTTCGACTATACCACCACTCTTGAGGCTACCAACATACTAAAAAATCTGCTGCCAGAGGTCCGCAGTCTCTTCAGCCAGGTAGAGACATTGGTGAGGCTGCTTTTGGTTGTTCCTTCTTCCTCTGCAGAAGCAGAAAGAAGTTTCAGTTCCCTAAGAAGACTGAAGACCTGGCTAAGGAGCACAAAGTCACAGACCAGTCTAAACAGCACTGCACTGTGATATCGGTCACATCCATCAGAACAAGTTGGATCGTCTGGATAGAGAAATGATTTGTGAGCAGTTAATCTCTGCAAACGATCAAAGGAGGCATGTTTTTGGGACCTTCAATTAAGTCAACATGTTCTTTCTGTCCATCACCTAGCTCTGCCTCAGTCTCTCTCCATCAGTCTGCCTCAGCCTCCATGCATACCCAGGCTCTGCCTCAGCCTCTCTCCGTCAGTCTGCCTCAGCCTCTCTCCGTATACCGTTGGATCTTTAATGTTGTGGGCATATTTTTCTGCTGGAGGTCCTGGACTTCTTGTTCAGAAACATGGCATCGTGGATTCTATCAAATATCAACAGATAACAAAAATCACAACCTAATGGTTTCTGCTAGAAATCTTATAATGGCCCGTGGTTGGCTCTTCCATCAGGACAACGATCCAAAACAAACATCAAAATCAACACAAAAATGTGTTACGGAGCCCAAAATGAAGTTACTGCCATGACCGTCCCAGTTACCTGACCTGATGAGTGTGTGAACTGAAGAGGAGAAGCACCAAAATGGATCTGGGAATCTGAAGGATCTGGAGAGATTCTGTATTGAGGAATGGTCTCTGATCTCTGGTCAGTTATTCTCCAAACTCATCAGGCAATTATAGGAGAAGACTCAGAGCAGTCATCTTGGCAAAAGGAGATTGCAAAAAGTATTTAATAAAAGGGTGCCAATAATTGTGGCCAACTTGTTTTGGAGAAAAACATTTCATAATGTGATTTCAAGAACAGCATTCAACTTAATTTGGGTAGGCTTTTTTAGGCGTTTTAGGCACATTTTGCAGGAACGCTAAAAGGTTAAGCACTCAAATTTATTTACCTCATAACTTTGGTTATCAGCAACTTATATATTTGGTACTATTGCCATCTAGGGGACAATAATAGGAACAATAACTAATCACCAATAACTAATCACCAATCATCATGGGGCATCTAAAGATATTAAAGCAAGGCTGGGAAAGGCTCAGCGTCTCTTCTCCCAACTCCGTTTTATATGGAGATCAAAACAATAGAGCCTTAAAACAAAGATGCTCCTATATAACTGTAATGTAAAGTCTGTTCTGCTGTATGGTTCAGAGAGCTGGCCAGTTATCAAAACTGACATGAGGAGAATAGAAGTGTTCCATAATGGATGCCTCCGACGAATATGCCAGATATTTTGGCCTAATAAGATCTCCAACAATGATCTGTATAAGAAAACGGGAAGCTGGAGCATCACCAAGGAGATTACACACAGACGCTTGAGATGGCTGGGACATGTGTTAAGGATGGAGCAGGACAGCATCACAAAATTTGCCCTAAGATGGACACCACCTGGTAAAAGAAAACCTGGGAGACCCAGAACCACCTGGCGCAGAACTGTGACACAAGAGCTGGAACAGATGAACCTGTCATGGGGAGAGGCCCAACATGCTGCCAGGGATCGAATACAATGGAGAGTGCTCATTGAAGCCTTATGTCCCATAGGGGATGAAGAGAAATGATGATGACAGGTAAGATATATCATATGTTTTTATTATAGAAATACATTATATCATAGAAAACATCATGTGTGAGATGAGAATTTATATACACACTGAACAAAACTATAAACTGAAATATGGAAGACTGTTTGTACAAATTAGGGTGTAGTTATCAGATTGTGTTTATAGCTGTGAGAAATGTGAAATGCTTCATAAATCGTGTGTTTTCAACTGTAAAAATCTATAAGAAATGCATTTATCTGAATACATTTTGTTTTGATTGGTTTTCTTTTCCAACATCATAGCATCCTCTTTTAGACACCTAATAGCATAGGGAATATTCTCTATCCCCATGCAAACATGTTTAAGACATTAAATTGTGTAGAAATATTAACAGACCTTATTTTTGAATGGTACCATACATGTCATTTTATTAATTTAAAAGTGTTTTTACAGCTGAACATTTAAAAAAAGCATCCCTTCACAACACCAGACGTGTTTTAATCATTTGTTTATATTCTGAACTAATACATTCATGTCTCCTGTACTGCCTTTCTCACTGCAGGTAATGTGTTTTAGTAGACGACCCTATTATATTGCTCTGTTGGGACACATTTGCTCCTGAGGGAAAACCATGACCTGAGGCTACAGCTGGGATCATGAATTTTTCTAGGGACCTGTATTTATTATGCATGAATGATTTTAAATGTCTCTGAAGGGTAGACATTTGGTTGAAACTCTTGTCACATGAAGCGCAGTGAAACGGCTTCACTTCGCTGTGAACGGTCTCATGCAATTTCAGGTATGACGCCTGTCTAAAAGCTTTTCCACACTGAGAACAGATGAAAGGCTTCTCACCGGAGTGAGTTTTTAAGTGAATGTTAAAGTTTTGTTTCAGTGTAAAACATTTCCCACACTCCGGGCAAGTAAAAGGCTTCTCTTCAGCGTGAGTTTTCATGTGCAACCCAAGTCTTCCTTTCTGACTGTAACTCTTCCCACATTGACTGCATGTGTACGGCTTCTCTCCAGTGTGGATTCTTATGTGTTCTGTAAGGCTTCCGCTTTGTTTAAACCCTATTCCACAGTAACTGCATGTGAAAGGTCTTTCTCCCGTGTGAATCCTTGTGTGATCCTTAAGGCTTCCTTTACATGTGAAACTCTTTCCACACTGAAGGCAGGTGCATGATGGCCTTTTAGCTCTTGATCTTTGATTTTTTTTCTGTGAAACATTCTTTTTAGTCTTTGAGCAACTAGAAGATTTTCCTCTAGTTGTGATATTCTGAGATTTCTGATGTTCTTCCTCTTCACTCAGTTCTTCACTTTCCTCTTCACTCAGTTCTTCACTTTCCTCTTCCATCAGATCTGAAGGGAATAAATTAAATAAATCCCCATTTTCAAAATTTCAATTCAATTGACAATAAAGATGAAATGAGTGACCGCAGTTAACCTAGTTTGAAATTCAGGCAGAAATTCTTGATTTATCTAATATCGCATGTGATACTTCAACATTTGTGAAATTGTGAAAGTGGCGCGGTCCTTCAGTCTGAAATCAGTATTTTAAATTTTTCACAGTTACTCTTAATTTTATAATGCCTATAGCTCAAAACTATTTTTTTTTTCACAGCAAAGCATTGTAGGTCAAACTCTTGTTAAGTCTGCTAGTCAAGAATGTGAAAGGTAGGCATAATTAACTTATTTATAATAGGGAAGTTAGGCACCCAGGAAAGGGTTAACTGACCATAACTGTACTATGAGAAATTTCACAAATCAGAATATGAAATTATGGACTCAAGAAAGGGTTAACAGGCCAAAACTGTACCGTGAAAGATTTCACAAATCACATTTGTGAAGTTAGTCATAAACAAGGATTAATAGACCAAAAATGTATTGTTAAGGATTTCACAAATCAGAAAAATGAAGTTATGGACTCAGGAAACGGCCAACAGACCAAAACTTTACTGTAAAATATTTTCCCAAATCAGAATATTGAAGTAAAGGACTCAAGGGAAGGGTTAACAGATTGCAATTGTACAGTGAAACCTTTCACAAATCAAAATAGTGAAGTTAGAAATGTGCTCTTTGATACCAATGTGCTCTTTGATACCAATCTTTCTTTTGAAAGTCATGTTTCCAGCATCTGTAAAACTGCCTTCCATCTTAAAAATATATATAAATTACGACACATGCTTTCAATGAATAATGCAGAACAATTAGTTAATGCGTTCATGACCTCAAGGCTAGATTATTGTAATGCTCTACTGGGTGGTTGCCCTGCATGCTTAATAAACAAACTACAGCTAGTTCAATACGCAGCCGCTCGAGTTCTTACCAGAACCAGGAAGTATGATCACATTAGCCCGGTTCGGTCAACACTGCATTGGCTCCCTATTAAACATTGTATAACTTTAAAAATATTGCCATTTTAAAACAAAGCCCTAAATGGTTTAGCTCCGCAGTACTTGAGCGAGCTCTTAACGCATTATAGTCCTTCACGTCTACTGCGATCTCAAAATTCTGGCCAATTGATAATACCTAGAATATCAAAATCGACTGCTGGCGGTAGATCCTTTTCCTGTTTAGCACCTAAACTTTGGAACAGTCTCCCTAACAGTGTCTGGGAAGCAGACACACTCTTGTCAGTTTAAATCTAGACTAAAAATATATCACTTTTTCCTGGCATTAACATAGAACATTATACATTTCTATTATTCAAATCAGTTAAATGATTATTAGGCTCCATAGATTAGCTCAGCCGGAACTGGGGACACTTCTTATAACACCCGATGTACTCGTTACATCATAAGAAGAATGGCATCTACGCTAATGTTAGTCTTTACATTTATTCCAAGGTTTACTGAAGTCAGCCAGATCCGGGCCGTTTCCAGATCAGCCTGTGAACCTGCGGCTGGACACGACCACAAAGTGCCAGCCTCATCGGCCCTGTGGACACCTCAACAAACTCGTCTCCATACCGCCGTGATGACTCCAACCAGATGGAACTGGATAAATATTGTGAATGTTCTGATCCAATCTGACTTCTGACCTGTAATGTTGCCTGAATCATAATCATCCACTGTTCGCCCGTTGGCCAGAGGAGAACTGGTCCCTGACTGAGCCTGGTTTCTCCCAAGGTTTTTTCTCCATTCTGTCACCTGATGGAGTTTTGGTTCCTTGCCACTGTTGCCAGGAAGTTGTAGGATCGAAGAAGCCCCAACAGAAAGACTAGATGGCAGCAGGCACCATGGACAAGATACAAGAAAACAGAATAAAGAAGCCCTCAACATTTGTCGCACAAGAGCAGCAGCACAAGCTGAATACACAGAAGCCCACCAAGAGGTAAAGCAAAGTGTGAGGACCGACAAGCGGAGCTATATTGACAACCTAGCAGAGGAGGCAGAGCAAGCTGCAGAAACAGGCAACATGAAACAACTATACGACACTACCAAGAAACTAATGGCTCGTTTCCACTGAGCGGTATGGTACGCAAATATTTGCGTTTCCACTGTCAAAAGTTGTGAATGGTACCAAAATGCCGAACCGTACCACTATCTGGGTAACCTTCCGTTGGGGTGCCTAGCACAGTGGTACAGTACCAAAGGGTGGAGCTAGACTCACTGCAGAATAGGGCTGTAACGATTCCTCGATCAAAGTCGAGTATTCGATTTTTAAAAAACCTCGATTGCAATTTACCCGTGTCAAGTAACCGGCAAAAAAACGGAAGTGGCGCATACAGACGTGAATCCATGAACCGCATTATTACACCGTTTTCTAAGGCTACGCGACCTATTTAAAGTCGGCATGAAATCAAAATTGACCATATTTACTTTGTTATCGGATATTACTAGTCTTGTGGTGAACAATTAATCCGTCCAAGTTAATTCACAGAAAAAATTTGTTTGCCGTGGTTATCTTTAATCAAAGTCTGAAAAGTTACTTCCGGTCTGGAATGTTTGTTTTTCTGATGACATAGGCTTGGCGGCTTGGGTTGGTTAAACGCTTAAAGCTGCCGTCGGCAAAAAATATTTGATCAAATTCAGTGAAGGTTGACACTATAATCCGACAGAACAACATAAATGAGGTGGTTTTAGAAAAAAAACCGAGCTTCTAACTCCACCTGGAGCGTGTTATTTTGTTTTGCAAAAATCCACCGCTCCCGGCTCATGGGGTCTAATCAGCGCAGGGGGGTGTGAGATCTGACTGTCAATCACAGATCCCCCTCCCTCGCGCGGACGTTACAATATTACATGCACACGACACGCCTGAAGTTCGCCTGAAGATTGTACGAAGCGTGATGGCAGAGAGAAAATCTAATAAGCTTCCAGTTCTTCGGTTATTGCTTCGATGCTGAAGAGACGGACGCGTTCACAGAAAATCAGGTACACACGCACTGACGATGGGCAGGTGCTCGTTGGTAGTGGGGGAGGGGCATGAGAGTTGTAAAAATTCAAAATTTTGTCTAAGTCCACTCAATCTGCCAGACTTGCCGACGGCAGCTTTAACCACTCCCCTCAAACCGTTACTCTGCTATGGGCGAGAGATGGAGAGGAGGAGCGCTGAAGTAAAACCCTGCCCTCTGTTCAATATTCCCTTTCACTCGGAAATGTGTCACAACACTTGAGAAAAGTCGTTTGTAACTTCCGGTTCACGCGGACTTTAAAACCATTTACAATCATAATATGGCATAGTGCTATCATGAAATCAATAAGGCTGTGATATGTGCAAAAAAAAATAAGCGCTGTTTTTTTTTCCCCCACAGAGAAGCACGACACTTTAATGCGTGCAGATTGTGTTAAAAGTACCTCAGCTCCGTTCACAGTAAACGCTGCTCCACACATACTCAGTCTCTGCATTAGTGATCGGCCGATATGTGCGGTTTGTACGTGTATCGGCCGATACACGGCTGCTGCGTTCGCCGATAGTTTTTTCACGGCATTATTTACAGACAGGCGTCCACCGGCAGCTCTGTGTTGCTAGCAGAGTTTGAAAGTTTACACTTTCAAAGCATATTTTAACTGTGACTTAGCTGAAATATTGCCATACACTTTGAAAGTGGAAACATGTTGCTCTATATGTGCTTGCAACTACAGCTAAGCAAGTTTGTGGGTCCAAATGGAAAACGCGAATGCCTTTATAAAACTGCTTGCCATTGTGTTTAGGGAGCTGCAAATAGCTAAGTTGTAGGCTATTCGTATGCATATGGTAGCTGTTCCGAACACTGGTCATAGGATATATAATGGACATATAATATATAATGAGAAGTAATGCCGACGTTGTTTCGTGGTATTTGTGGGAGTTTTATTCAGCGACCACCTGGCTGAGGTTTGGACGCGTGTGGTGTGTGTGTCTCTCCAGTGTTTCCCACACAGACTAATTCGTGGCAGTGCGCCACAGAATCAACACCGGTCGCCACATATTTCTTTTTTTTGCCGTCGGCAAAGCGAATTTTTTATCCACCTTATTTGATCGCTGAGCGATGTTGATGACTGACAACTGCGCTTGAGACAGGTCGCATGTTACTGAGAGAACGAGCAGAGAGAGAGAGAGAGCCCATCCTCCGGCCGCGCGCGCGCACTTTCACCGTCTTCAAATTGTCTTGCCCTCCCTCGGTCCCTCCCTCGTGCATAGTGATCAAAATCAATTGACATGATGGTAAAAGGTCAGAAGACCGAAGCTTCACGTGGATCATTGGGAGATTTTTTTCCTGAATTACCGGTGTGTTTTGTGCAAAAAAAAAACGTTGCCTTATCTTCTCTGAAAAGCGTTCCGCACATTCAGCTGAGACAAACCACACTTTCAATAAACCCAAAAACCGATCCAGTGATGAAATGTGTTCTGTGTTGACACAAATCTTGTGTGATGTCCAAAACTGACGGGATAATCAGACAACGCGTACACGTCCGCTAATGACTCCTCCGATTTGTTCACTAATGACTCAGACGACATCATCAGACGTCTGAATGAGTATAACAAATCGGGAACACTTTACAATAAAGTTACATTTATTAAACTCTAGTTAACTACATTAGTTAACATTAACTATTAATTAACTGCACTTCTACAGCATTTATTAATCTTTGTTAATGTTAGTTTCACCATTTATTGAAGCCTTATTGAAATCAAAAGTTGTAATTAACATTAGTTAGCCTAATGCACTGTGAATAAACAAACGAACAGCTGAATGAACAGTTGTATTTTTATTAACCAAGATTAACAAAGATTAATAAATACAGTAACAAATGTAGCTATTGCTCATTTTTAATTATGCTTAAATAACAATTTTCAGCACTGAAGTCTTTCTTTACTTGTTCTACCTCACCAGTTTTTACTATTTGTTAAATATTGCTTTTTTAAAGTTAAAAATTAAAATTGAGACTTGTAACATTTGTTATCATCATGATCACTGTGTCATTTTTATGATGTAAATTGAGGGAGCAAAAGCAGCATCGGCTCCAAATATCGGCTCAGGAAGATCGGCAGCCCGTATCGGTCATCAGCTAAGGCTGATGATAAAAAAAATATTTTTTCAAGAAATTACAGCAGCTATTGCATCCCTAACGGGCCGGCGGTCCACCACGAGGCGAGCCACCGCCTGTCCCGGACCCCTGCCTCAGGGCGCCCCCCGGATGCCCTTAACTGAGTGTAACTGGGTGTCCGTTCCTCGGGGCCCGAAGCGTTTACTTTGAAAAAATTAGAGTGTTCAAAGCAGGCCGCCCGTCGCCAAAATAAATCGAGGACCGTGACGTCGCCCGGTATGGCGCAGCCAGGGCCCCACCCTGGAGCCAGGCCCAGGGTTGGGGCTCGCATGCGAGCGCCTAGTGGCCGGGCCTCCCCCACGGGGTCCGGCAGGGCTCAGCCCGAAGGAGCGACGTGGGGCCAACTTCCCGTGGGCTCACCACTTGTAGGAGGGGCCGTAAGGGGCCGGTGCTGAGGATCGGGCGGCAGTCGAAGGCGGGGGCCTCGACAACCCGATCCCTGGACACGAAAAGTAGCTCTAGGGACGTGGAACGTCACCTCGCTGGCGGGGAAGGAGCCTGAGATTGTGCGTGAGGTTGAGAGGCTCCAACTAGAGATAGTTGGAATCACCTCTACGCACAGCTTAGGCTCTGGAACCACACTCCTTGAGAGAGGATGGACTCTTCACCACTCTGGAGTTGCCCATGGTGAGAGGCGGCGGGCTGGTGTGGGTTTGCTCATAGCCCCCCAACTCAGCCGTCATGTGTTGGAGTTTACCCCGGTGAACGAGAGGGTCGTTTCCCTGCGCCTACGGGTTGGGGATAGGTCTCTCACTGTCGTGTGTGCCTACGGGCCAAACGGCAGTGTAGAGTACCCGGCCTTCTTGGGGTCTCTGGGAGGGGTGCTGGAAAGTGCTCCGACTGGGGACTCCGTTGTTCTACTGGGGGACTTCAACGCCGACGTGGGCAACGACAGTGTTACCTGGAGGGGCGTGATTGGGATGAACGGCCCCCCTGATCTGAACCCGAGCGGTGTTCAGTTATTGGACTTCTGTGCTAGTTACAGTTTGTCCATAACAAACACCATGTTCAAGCATAAGGGTGTCCATCAGTACACGTGGCACCAGGACACCCTAGGCCGTAGGTCGATGATCGACTTTGTGGTCGTTTCATCTGACCTGCGGCCGTATGTCTTGGACACTCGGGTAAAGAGAGGGGCGGAGCGGTCAACTGATCACCACCTGGTGGTGAGTTGGATCCGATGGCGGAAGAGGAAGCTGGACAGACTCGGCAGACCCAAGCGTACTGTAAGGGTCTGCTGGGAACGTTTGGCTGAGTCTCCTGTCAGAGAGATCTTCAACTCCCACCTCCGGCGGAGCTTCGACCGGATCCCGAGGGAGGCTGGAGATATTGAGTCCGAGTGGACCATGTTCTCCACCTCCATTGTCGAAGCGGCCGCTCAAAGCTGTGGCCGTAAGGTCTCCGGTGCCTGTCGAGGCGGCAATCCCCGAACCCGGTGGTGGACACCGGAATTAAAGGATGCCGTCAAGCTGAAGGAGGAGTCCTATCGGGCCTGGTTGGCTTGTGGGACTCCTGAGGCAGCTGACGGGTACCGGCAGGCCAAGCAAACTGCAGCCCGGGTGGTTGTGGAGGCAAAGACTCGGGCCTGGGAGAAGATTAGTGAGGCCATGGAAAAGGACTATCGGCTGGCCTCGAAGAGATTCTGGCAAACCGTCCGGCGACTCAGGAGAGGGAAGCAGTGCCCTACCAACGCTGTTTACAGTGGAGGTGGGCAGCTGTTGACCTCAACTGGGGATGTTGTCGGACGGTGGAAGGAATACTTCGAGGATCTCCTCAATCCCGCCGTCACGTCTTCCATGGAGGAAGCATAGGCTGAGGTCTCAGAGGTGGACTCGTCCATCACCCAAGCTGAAGTCACCGGGGTAGTCAAAAAACTCCTCGGTGGCAAGGCACCGGGGTTGGATGAGATCCGCCCTGAGTACCTCAAGTCTCTGGATGTTGCGGGGCTGTCTTGGCTGACACGTCTCTGCAGCATCGCGTGGCGGTCGGGGACCGTGCCTCTGGGATGGCAGACCCACTTTTTAAGAAGGGGGACCGGAGGGTGTGTTCCAACTACAGGGGGATCACACTTCTCAGCCTCCCTGGGAAAGTCTATGCCAGGGTACTGGAGAGGAGAAAACGGCCGATAGTAGAACCTCGGATTCAGGAGGAACAGTGCAGTTTTCGTCCGGGCCGTGGAACACTGGACCAGCTCTATACCCTCTACAGGGTGCTGGAGGGTTCATGGGAGTTTGCCCAACCAATCCACATGTGCTTTGTGGATTTGGAGAAGGCATTTGACTGTGGCCCCTTCAGACCAGGACCTTCAGCATGCACTGGGACGGTTTGCAGCCGAGTGTGAAGCGGCTGGGATGAGAATCAGCACCTCCAAATCCGAGGCCATGGTCCTCAGTCGGAAAAAGGTGGCTTGACTACTTCAGGTTGGTGGAGAGTTCCTGCCTCAAGTGGAGGAGTTCAAGTATCTTGGGGTCTTGTTCACGAGTGAGGGAAGGATGGAACGGGAGATTGACAGACGGATCGGTGCTGCTTCAGCAGTAATGCGGTCGATGTACCGGTCTGTCGTGGTGAAGAAAGAGCTGAGTCGCAAGGCGAAGCTCTCGATTTACCGGTAAGTCTACGTTCCTACTCTCACCTATGGTCATGAGCTTTGGGTCATGACCGAAAGGACAAGATCCCGGATACAGGCGGCCGAAATGAGCTTTCTCCGCAGGGTGGCTGGGCGATCCCTTAGAGATAGGGTGAGGAGCTCGGTCACTCGGGAGGAGCTCAGAGTAGAGCCGCTGCTCCTCCACATCGAGAGGGGTCAGCTGAGGTGGCTCGGGCCTCTGTTCCGGATGCCTCCTGGACGCCTTCCCTGGAAGGTGTTCCGGGCACGTCCACCGGGAGGAGACCCCGGGGAAGACCTAGGACACGCTGGAGAGACTATGTCTCTCGGCTGGCCTGGGAACGCCTCGGTGTCCCCCCGGAAGAGCTGGAGGAAGTGGCTAGGGAGAGGGAAGTCTGGACATCTCTGCTTAGACTGCTGCCCCCCGACCCGGCCCCGGATAAGCGGAAGAAGATGGATGGATGGACGTACAGAAGAGACCAAATATTAAAGATTAAGTTGACATTAATTACATTTTGTTTGGCCAATATTAAACAGGGATTTGATCATGCCTTTGTTTTTACGTACATGTACATGTTGTACAGTTATATTAGTTTATATCATTTATATAACTTTAACAGCATTGTTCAATAAAACCCATATGATTACTTTGATACTTTATTTGAACAAAATTATTGCTTGTTAGTTATTATATATTTCGTTAACACTTTACAATAAGGTTCATTAGTTAAAGGGCACATATTATGCAAAATTCACTATTACATGGTGTATTACATGGAACGTCTCCGAAGAGAGTTTATGGATGAGAATTAATGTGCACTTATACTGTGTTTATTCTTACAGTGATTTTCTGCAGTAAAACGCTTCATCTTTTGTGTGATGTACAATAAACTTAATTGAACTCATCAGTATATTCTGGTCATCATTCGGACGGGGTTAACTACATCAGGCTTGTATTTATAGTGGAGCAGATGACATATATAAGTTAAAGTAATTAAAATAACCATACCTGTTCTATCTCTATTCAGCATATCTTCTCTAGCTCTGTGGATATTATTGTCCGACTCGAACACCGTTACTGCGAGTTTGTTTTGATAAATCATCTTTCTGTGAGATGAGTTTGTCATGGCTCTGAGGCGAGCTGGTTAGGCTCCGCCCCCTGTGCGTGGAACCGCATCTCATTAACTTTTAAAGGAGACACTAAAACTGTGTTTTTCTCAGCCCCCCAAAAATGACAATTTAAACATGCTGTAAAAAAAATAGTTTTACGTAAAAAATTACTACGCTTAAAATAAATAAAATAAAAAATAAATGTAATATTTTTCTCCTGGTCATTATTTTAAAGAGGTAATAAAAAAAATATAAATAATTATCGGTATCGATCGATATGAAACACTTATATCGTGATACAGTTTTCAGCCATATCACCCTGCCCTAAAAGATTAATAAATGCTGTAGAAGTATTGTTCATTCTTAGCATGTTAAAGGATAATTCCGGTATTTAACACCTTGAGTCTATATTGTAGTTTGTTTTGGATGAACAAGAGTGGTGGACAACATTTTTTGACAATGGTTCCTCTCTCAAGTTTTTGACTATAAAAGAATTGGCCATGGACCCATTTAACATTGGAGTCAATGGTCATGTCCGAAAATGTCATTAAAACAACCTTTAACATTAGTTTTCAAAATTGTGCAACTCACCGAGTGATTAGTGATGTTAGTTGATGTTCCAGAAACAAAAAGTGTTGCGAAATACAGTTTCTGTCGTGTTTTATTCGTCATTTTGTAAAAAAATCCCATTGAATTCTGTTGAAGGACTGCGTGCTCGTTAATATAAATGCGCTACCGGAAACGGAAAGGGGGCTGTTTACATTTGGTCGATGTAGTCGTTTTGCTCGCTTCCGTTTCTCATAAGGCTAGCGAGCAGAGCAACTGTGCTCCGGGAGAGTAAGCGAAATAAATAGGGCTGTCCGTTAAACGCGTTATTAACGGCGTTAATGCAAACCCATTTTAACGGCGTCAATTTTTTTATCGCGAGATTAACGCCTAGCAAACTTTGTAGTTTTTTCACATGCTTTTGCAACAACTAGTAACGTTATTAAAACTACAACACCACACCGGATCTAGCTAGACCAGAAACAAAACAACTGGCGCCGCACACACTTGTCGCCGCACACACTTGTCACCGCACACACTTGTTTGGGTTTGCGAGCCGCCAAAGAGTGGACGAGAAGCGCAGAGCCGAGCCGCGTCTAGGACAACTGAGCGCGTCTAGCACATCGGACGCGCACTTTCTCAGTTTATGGCCAGCAATAAAAACGCTGAATGGCACCGCCGGTGTGTGTACACTCATAGATAATAATGTGTTAGAATTTTAAATACGAGCCGCTGCGCGACGCGGCGCTTCTCGTCTGAACGTTACGTTTTGAGTGGATGAATGATGAGCGCGAGACGCCGAAATGGAGGCCAATAAAGATTCTGAATGGAAAGTTTACTTTTAAAAAGTTGCCAAATGGTTCAATTGACAAGACCAAAGTGATCCGTGTGTTTTGTCGTTGTGAACTGAGCTATCATCGCAGCACGTCCAGTCTGAAACACCACTCGATGGTCAAGCGCGCACACCGCTGATGCGTTTCTACACCCACTCGTCAATATCAGTAACGTCACCTCGTCAGTATTTCTTTTACCCTTTTATTGATGGACATTGTTACATTGTGTGAGAGATTATTTGCTCCAAGTGAGAATGTTAGTGTGAAATTGAACACATATGCCAATGTTGTTTTCAATAATAATAAAAAAAACATTTGCACAAAGCAAGCCGATCCACTTTTCCATGTTGATAAGAGCATTAAAATGAGAAAGAAAAAAATGGGACAAAAAGAAATCAAGAGACATTTAGAATAGATAAAAATGTGCGATTAATCGCGAGTTAACTATGACATTAATGCGATTAATCGCGATTAAATATTTTAATCGTTTGACAGCCCTAGAAATAAACAAACAAAACCTTCATTAATTGTTACTTGTAATATGAAGTTGAACTCGACTGTGACCGCGAGTGTCCCGCGAGACATAAACATCGGTTATCGCCATCAAGTGGTCGGGAGTGTGCTAACGCTTCAGATTCAAATATTGAGCGGAAGTTACACGGTTGTGTCTGAAAAAATAGTTCCACTATAGCAAAATAAACGGATTGCAATCATATATTGCGACGATATATTGTTTATAATCATCAACGAACACCACTAACCACTCGGTGAGTTTAACAGTTTTGTAAACGAACATTATTGGCTGTTTTAATTACATTTTCGGACATGACCATTGACTCCAATGTTAAATGGGTCCATGGCCAATTCTATTATAGTCAAAAACTCGAGAGAGGAACCATTGTCAAAAAAATGTTGTCCACCACTCTTGTTCATCCAAAACAAACTACAATATAGACTTAAGGTGTTAAATACCGGAATTATCCTTTAACCAAGGTAGTTAACTAATGAACCATATTGTAAAGTGTCACTCCTCTCCACTAGGGGCAGTAGAGCACCTCTGTACTTTGATAAAGAAGCAGGTGAGCAGTAGAAGAAATCAGCTTGATTATGAAAGCATAGATATTATATAGACTAGATGCCCTATTGGCCGCTGGGCACTGAGAAATACGGCCGCCATCTTAAACCGGTCGCACTCCTAGTTTCGTTGCTTAGCAGCAGTCAGATTCCAGAGCACTGTGGAGCATTTTCCTGTTCTAATCGGCGGATCGGCCCGGGATTACTTTTCACAAGTAAATTTTAACATTACCGTACTTTTGGTTGTATTTTATGAATAGAATATTACCAGATAATTGAGAAGGAGCAAGGATCTTTGATATTACTGTACTGAAATCGTAGCCAGCTAACGTTAGCTAGGCTATGTTTACTGCACCACTCGGCATGGAGAGGTGGGGTAAAGTAATAATTACAAGAGCTTCTCGGTTATCAGATACAAGCATTCAACGGCCCTGTAGTATAAACATATATAAATATAGGTTATTTGTGTTTGCGCACGTGTAACGTTACCTGTGTAATACACACATGACGGCGATGCGCAAATCGAGTGAGTGTGTGTGTGCGTCACAAATCAGTATTGTTTCTTCAACTTATTAAAATATCTTACTTTACTGCAACTATCTGTTTCTGCTTCTTTATCATATTTATAGTGTGTGATTTATTAAATACCTTATATCCTACATCACATATTTTGATTTTGGACGTCTGGTCACTTTATATCTGATATCAGAATATTATATTACTGTTAAGCCTACTATGAATATTAAAATATGCCGAACCATGTGTCCTGTATCCAAGGGCGTAGATTTGGTTTGAACATTGGGGGGGTTTTCATGTGATCATGGTATAAATATTGGGGGGGTTGTGGGGGGGTTGTAATGCATAGATTTAAATATTGGGGGGGTTATATCCCCCCCAACCCCCCCACAAATTACGCCCCTGCCTGTATCATAGCTACATGAATGACATTTGCAGAAAAAACCCCGCGTGAAGATCAGTTCGGTCTTCAGTGAGGTATGATTAATTAAATGCGCTGACAGCTCATTGCTCCGGCCATACAGATGACACTGAGTGGAGCGGGTGACCGGTTTAAGATGGCGGCCCCACGGCTCACCGCGCCAGTAGGCAGTAGCGGTCGATAGGGCGTCTGTCTATATGATGTCTATGTATGAAAGCATGTCTGACCGCCGTGGTCAAACAAACGTTCTGTTTTACGCTCAGCTGATGACTTATCTATGCCGAATGCATATTTGTGACAACTTTGTGGTCCTTGTCTGCATGTTTCCACTGATTCCTGCTACGGGGTTCATGGTTTGATGTTTCCACATTGGACAGTTTGATTACTGCTACGGACACCCTTTGATTGGGAAACTATATGTTTGATCACGGTCATCTACTTACCATCCAACATCATTAAAATCCTTAGAGATATGGTTTGTTTTGCAATTACTGTTTGAATGTTGTTTCTTTGTTTGTTTTTTGGTTTTTATATAAAGTCAAAAAAGGTGATTTGTTTTTTTTTGTTTTTACTCATTGGTTTAAA